>CABFWB010006084.1:13086-28040 GCA_902151455.1 Timema bartmani
CTTAAAAGGTCATGTTAAGCTTGTTTTTCCTTATATATTAACACATTAAAGATTATTTTTATCTAATTAATATAATAAAATATAATAGAGGTTTTAGTGTATTAGGATTTTTTAAGTTGGCAATTATTAATTAAATAGTCTTATTATATGGATGGCTGACTTTTGTTTGTGTCTTCGTTATAAGTCTTTAGTAAAAATTAAATCCTATTTTATTTCTTTTTTATCAACCTGTACTTACTTCCCTTTCTGATTTTACACACATTTACTGTCAGAAAGTCATGAAATTACATTTTGGTTATGAAAGTCATTAGAAATAATGAGATTATTCTGAAAATTGAAAAATGACACCTGGACACGGGAATCTAACCTGGGACCTTTGACCTAGTACGCCAATGCTCTAACTACTGAGCTATCCAGGATTCATCCCGTGCCGAGGGTCATTCTTCACTCATATTTTGAGGCCGACTCTATGGTGGAGGTGTGGAAATCGTCAGCTACAAGTATGTGATTATATTAATATCACGAGCTATCTATCAGGTAACGCAGCCATCTTCGACTCGGTAGTTGGCTTATTGTTGCCATTTGTACAATTATTATAACTGTACGGGATTGCATATCCTGGATAGCTCATTGGTTAGAGTATTGGCGTGCTAAGCCAAAGATCCCGGGCTCGATTCCCGTGTCCAGGTGTCATTTTTCAATTTTCAGAATATGATATCTAGATGGAGTAATCCTCACTAAAAGCATAAATAATAGCTATAGATATTCATAATGAGATTAGCTTTCAGGACATGAATTTCTTGGGGGGTAAATTAATTGCTCGGGTAAGATTATTTTGTTTTCTTTGCTTAGAATTAGCTTAAGACAGAAAATAAAATGAGTAAGAAAGAATTCAAGAGGGGGCAACAAAACTAGGGTCAAGAATATGAGTGATGCTTTCGTTCGCTCTTTGTTTTTCATCGTGGATATTTATATATACATTATATTGGTAGTGGAAAAATCATTAAATATGGTTTACAACATTCGTTAGTTGAATGGCGAGTGGAAAACCATTTAGTAAAAACCACTCTTAGTAGACCCGACTGGTATTCAAACCTCCATCTCCCCGTCATCTGCAGTCAAGTCTCTTTAAGAGATTGACGTCTTAGACTAGTGGTATTCAACCTGGGGTGCGCATACCGCTGGGAATACTCGAAGACATCTTAGGAGGCATGTATATATTTAATTAAAATTTAGTATTTAATACATAATTTTGGATGATATTTATTTTATAAGTAGATTACAGAATATGTATGATTTTATGCACCAACAACTTAAGAGCTATCAAGTTGGACGATAAATAATTATATCTGGGGGTACGCGAGCAAACATTTGTGATAATTATCTATATTTAATCTGTTATTTTGGTTTTGATACAGCATATCCCTTACTCAAGCGATTGATCAAATCTAAATTTTATGCTGATAAACTCTTCAAGTAGCAAATTATTATTACTAATTGTTAAGAGAAAATAATTTTGGAATTGCTTTAAAGAAATTTAAAAAAATAAGCATTGCAAATAATAATTGTTAAAATATTATAGAACCTAATGAGTAATGACATACATTTTTATAAATTCCAATATGCAATAAAATGGGTACCTTTGGGATATAGACTATCAAAAGTGTTTTGTTTTTTGAGCTCTTCATAGTTCATTGTCTGATAATGTTATTGTTTTGAAAGTCTAAAGAGTTAATGTGATGTGTTTGCAGACTGCGGTAAACTGCTGTGTTTCCGGTACTACAGTGGACTTAACTTGAGTTGCTTGGCCCAGTCTGAGCCAGTCGCAGTACAACACCCCGCCCGCTCTAAGCACAAGTCCACCGGTGACACCATGGGTTGCGACAGTGCCAAGGAGGCACCACCTTGCGCCACTGCCGTCAAGAAACGTGAGCTGACAGCGGACCTGCTACGGCTCAGAGGAAACAAACTCTTCGCTATCCGTGCCACTAGTTCTGAGAGCGACTCGGAGGTGGAGACATCGTCCAAGTACAGGAAGCAGAGGGGCGCCCGGATGCTCAAGAAGAAGGTGTTGATCCAGGACTCAAGACTTGTAAACGGTTACTCTGCCCACGTAAATGGGGAGGAAGAAAGTGACAATTCGGATTCAGCTCTTATATCAAGCCATGAGCTTCAAACTTGGAACTCGCATGAATGTGCTCAGCGGACAATGGATTTGGAAGCGTCTGCTTCTGCGAAGGATCCTCTATCTCTTGGTAACAATATTGACTACTATCCTATTTGGACGAAATCGCCTGTCCTCCCACATAATTCGAAATCTCTGGAAAGTAATAGTTCTAGAGGCTTCAGGTCTGTCTACGAGACTTTATACCCTTTGACTGATCCCCCACCTCCGCCACTCCCCCCTAGAGCATTCCCTCCTAGTAACAATGGGGGGAGAAGCTCCAAACACCGCCCTCTGGAAAGAACGAGGGCTCTTCCTTACCCCAGTAATGGCACTGCGATAAGCCCCCCTGAAGTGTTCCGTCAGCACAAACCGGTGTCTGTGTTGCCTTGTGATGATGCCTTGAGTCTCCCTAAAATTCAGGTAATACCGGATAAAGACAAGCATCACAAACAAGGCCCTAGTTTACCCCCAAAACCCAGAAAGCTGGTGAACCCAGAAGATGCTTTTGGTTTCGAGATCATTGACACAGACGAGTTTGTTCCGGTTCGCGGTGAAGTTGTTAGTTTTTCTAGTCATAATCAAAACTTGCACTCGTTGCCTTGTCGCTGTGGTTCCAAGATGGGCGCATGTAGATGTGATGCGCATAGCACAAATAATTTAGTTGGCACAAATAATGTTCCTATATGTACCGGAGGTGACGTAAACTTGGGTGTTTTCCCAACAAATTTTAAAGACCATGCTGAATCAGGTCTTAAAGGTGAAAAAAATATTGAAAATGTAGTTCCATCCAACTCGGAAGTTCTTGGAAACACTATTGATTCTGGTCGATCAGTAGACGCAAACACGCAGAGTGTAAAGCTTAAGAGACCAGTTAAATTAGCTGTAAATGAGTTCAGTCAAGAAATGACAGAATATGTTGGGCAAGACGTACCCATCATATCTGCACCTTTGGCAACGCCAGAGCAAGACACCAGCCTCATGGACAGTTCATCAGCAGAGAATCTTTTGGAAGACGAAGATGAAGACGAGGATGATTCTGTATTCATGACCCAAGAAGAAGAAGGTGCAGTGGGTGCCGTCCTGATGGCATTCAAGCAGAGTTCAGGGGATATAAAAGATGACTCTTACGATATTGAACTGAAAACAAGCGAGCTTTGCAAAGGGCTATCATACCAAAGTACTGTTCGTCAAAGGCCAGTTAAAAGATGTCAGGATACTTTTTGTAACGTTCATGACACTTCTCTGTGTGTTTCTAGTCAAGAATTGCGTGAAAATGGGGCCATTGTAATCGGTGACATTTCATCTTCGCCCCTAGCTGGAATTGAAGACGCAGAGCCTCAAAATGATAGTTGTGTCGGAATTTTACCACAAACCTCGCCTATTTCACTTGGAGTTAATGATACTGTGACAAACACAAAAGCTGTTGTAAATGTGGTAGAGATATTTGGAGGAGACTTTGAGATGCCTGCTATACTTACTAATGTTGAAAGTGCAAACACAAAGCATATTCCATCCTGTGACGAGTTACCTTGTAATACATCTGGAGAAACACCGCAGAACCTGTCTAGTTTCCTTTGTGTCCCTAGTCCCTCAACGTCCCTCTCCATTTCCCCCGTGTCTCCAAATTCAATGTCGGACCCTGGAATGGCTATGTCAACTGCCACAGAGTACAGTACAAGTTCAAGTTCCGACGCCAACACAATAGTTCTTAGTAACCATAGCTCAAGTACTGACTCTTTTGTCTGCAGGATTTTAAACAATACTGCTAGCTTGGAGCTGTCTATTGATAGAGCTAGTGTGAATTCATCTGCCGAGATGCATTCAGAGGATGGCAGTGGTTCGGTAATAGAAACCTCGGGTGAAGAAATGGTGTCAGCTGTGAGATCTACAAACTTACTAGGTACAAGTATTATGAACAAGACACAAGATGAAGAAGAACATTTTTTAGAGTCAAACACAGCTAGTATTTCTGAGGAATTGATGAGCCTGTCGACTCTTCCGAGGACACATAAACCTCTCTCGAGGCAGATCAGCCACCCTCCACTGCCGCTCTTACAACGGCATTGCCCAATGTCTTCCCCGCACGCACGAGCCGAAAGGTTTATACAGCGGCAGAACGGGGCAGAAACTCCCCGACCTCACAACAGACTGCTGAGCCGCGTGGCTGCAGTCACCAGCCCTACAGGGGCCCCTCAGTGTCCTCCCACCCCCACTCACCATGCGAAACCAGGCCATCGCTCGACGCCCATCCACTGCCCACTTTCCTGTGACCAGGTGGACGACCTAGCGGAGCTTCATGTCTATGATTCCGACAGGGAGCTTCCTTGTGCAAACATTGCCTCTGGCATGTCTGACGACAGGGATTCTCCGGCCACGGTGGGAGAAGAGAGTCACGAGGGATTGTCTTCGCAGCTGAGGATGAGGGAGGGGTGTTCCATCCCTCCATTGAGGCACCTCACGTCCACCAGACTGCCCTCCATTCCTGAGAGGTCCGCCAAGAGTCAGAGACTTGATTTTTCCATGGAGGATGAGACTCTTCCATCCTGTAAGTTGGGGGGTCGGTCACGGTAATGTGTTAGGCATGAGGAAGATTGAATTAACAGGAATAGTATCCACAGTAGAAAGAAGGGAGAGTGGATAAAAAACATTTAGGGAAAACCACCCTCATTATACCCGACTGGGATTCAAACCCTGATCTCCCCTCATTGACAGTCCAGTCTCTTTTGAGAAAGACGTCTTAGACCATTCAACATCTGAAAAAAATTATTTTATTTTAATAATATAAAATAATTAAAGTGTTGATCATTCTTAGTACAGTTTTAGTAAACACATGTCCAATCAGTGGTTGTCATGTTAAAATAATAACCTCGAGAATAGTCAAAATTAAATTGTGGAAATATTAATATCATTACTTAAAACATGGGGTACATCAAGTTTTACAAGTAAACGGGGATGAATTAGTTCAATATTTCCATCGATTGGGAGGTATGTGTTACCAAGGGATGATGAAAATTACCAAAACATGTCTAAAAGACCAAAGTTATTAAAATCATTACAGTTTAATTGTTTTAAGCTGATAAAACTAGTTGAAGCAAGAAGTTGAGTAGCTTTTAATGTAATGTAGTAGGGAGAAATATTTAGAACATGGTGGTATTCCCAATCAATCTTAGGGCAATTAAAATCACTTAATACTGGTATAAGATACGGTAGGTAGTTAGCCAAAGTGCCTCCAAGAAATTTAAAGTATTTACAAAAGATTTTGACTGGTGTTTGAAGGGAAAAATATAAGTTACCAATTAAAAGTTTGTGGTAATAAATAGTGGGTATTTCGACCCAGACACCTTAGTTGTTGTTTTTTTCTAGATCAGATATTCTGATCACACAAGGGATAGATTTAACAAAGTGAGATTAGAACACCTCTTGAAACAGTTGTCATCGTCGTTAGATCTAAAAACATTATAATTGAGAAGCAAGTAATTATCACTGACATCATCGCTGGAGAGCCAAGTTTCAACCAAACAAATAATAGAAAATTCATTCACACATTAAGTGGCGAACAATTCACTAGCTTTGGTTCTAAGGCTACATACAAACATTTTGGTAATATAATAAATAGTCATTTGTATTGAACTTATGGACTAGAATTCACCGTATCCTCCAGCGACGGTCGAGAGTGGGGCACAAGAATTGATATCCTGAGACACGCTGAAGATTGCTGACAACATTTTCTTGGTGGCGGGCTCACAAGGTTGTTCCTTGGAAATAGTCTGCACAGATCGTAATCTCCCATGGAAGGGGCAATAAGACAGCCAGAGAGCCATATGTCTGTGCAATTAATTTAAGAGACATCACTCTCTTCTACAAAGATATTATGGAAAGAGGAATAGGGATTAAATTTTGTCTTAAATTTCAAACAGTACATGTATTTAAGTCTTAGTTCTTTTGACAGGTAGGACTAAATATCAGGAGGCAGCAACTTCAGGGGAGAATAGAGTGACAGAGATTTTTTTTTTAAATATCTTAATAGATAGTTTGTAGGCCAGTGGCCCCTTTACTTCCATTCAGCAAACTCTTTGCACGAGGGTGCTGAATTTGCGTTTCCTCGTGTTTGTTATAACCAGGTGATTTTTTTTTTCCTTCTATTTTACACTAATGTAAATTCTTTGTATTCTGGTCTGGCAGACTTGGCCTATGAACTAGATGATGGTGTAGTAATGATCTTCGTGACCTTAGCCGAATTTAAATCCTTATCTCCAACTGTTTGGCTATAATACTTTTTGGGGAAACAAGAGAGGAAGTAGATGGAACTGATATAGTTTTGGAAGTTAAAGAAGATAAGAGGAGGTATGAAGCATTGAGTCGCCACCAAATTTATGGAAGGAGGGGCTTTCATGGTCATACACATTGAAATTTGGGCCTTTAGGACAATGTTGCTGTCCCCTAAACACCTGCCCTTCCACTCCCCCTCCCCCCTGTTTATATAGAGTTTTATGATCGTAATAGTAAGATCAGTTACCATGTTAATTAAGGAATTCAGTTGGATATTAGTAGGTTCCTGGTTAACAGAGGTCTTGAAGTGATTGTTCAAACTACTGATCAGCGTTTTCAAAATTAGCCTTATTAGGAAGAGAGGGTGAAATGGTACATTTAATAAGGGCACTGTCCCCAAACTCAGACATCGCCCCCTTATAGAACAAGGAGCACACTTTCAAGTGTAAACCCTACTTTTAAAAAAAAAATCACACTCTACCGCTTTGATATTAATAAAATCTAAATGAAATCTTGTTTTGCACGGCCCTCAACACCAAATAAATTTCTGACGGCCAAAAAAATGAATGGACTCACATTGCGCAGGTGTCCTCGCTGACTGGCATTTTGAAAAATATCAACTTAGCGGGCTCAGTGGCAGGCCACTTTAGACAGAACAGAAGCACACATAAAGAAGGTCACTTACAGAGCACAACAAAAACACGTCCCCTCATGGCAAGTGCCGACTGACTTATGATGATGATAATGATAGTTACTAAACAACATAAGCTAGTGGTTTTTTTAAACTTAGCTTTGCTTATTGCTCATTTTTAATTTCATAAAACCATTTTTAGGTGTTATGTTTCCTGATGTAGGAATTGTAAAAAATAAATAAATCATTAGTTACATAAATATATCTTGTAATTTTGTATGTTCTCAGATTGGGAGGCCAGGATCGACAGTCACGGTCGTATTTTCTACATCGACCACGTGAACAGGACTACAACATGGCAGCGTCCCACCTCCAGCTCAGTCACAAGGTCTCGACCAGTCAGCAACGAGCTTCAAAGACAGCAACTTGACCGCAGGTACTGGGGGCATCCCCTTGAACATTTACCATTGGCCACATGCCCAACACGTAATTGTTTGCTGAATGAAACTTTTAGTGTATCACAAGAATTTCAGTTAGAAGGTTGCTTTAGAAAATAAAGAAAAAAAATCTCCACTGAAAAAAGTATAGCTAAATTATTATGATTTTTTAATTTATTTTGATATTATTTGTCAAAAATGAAAGCAGTAACATCACTTGACATATGAATACATAAACGTAGATCTAATAACTAGAGATGGGGCAAATTGAATCCTATATTTAGCAAAACTGTATTTCAAATCCGGATCTAAAATTTTCTTTTGAATCTCGAATCGAAATTCGAATAATCAGATCTTTAAAAATGTACATTTTTAGTTAAATGGTAAGTATTTAAAATTGAATTTAAAAAAAGTTGTTTAAGACTTTGTTCGACTAACAAATACATATTTGTTTGTCATGTCAGAAACAACAAAGGGAAGACTTGGGTTTGCTTTGCTGACCACATGACACCTTCTATTCGCAAATGTTGGCATTATCTTCACCAACATATTGCGGCCACTCGGGCTATTCTCAACTTGCTTGCTGGCTACCAGCGTGGAGTTTTTTTATTTATCGATTTAGAATAATTTAAAGATAGGAAAATTTCAAACATTTCATAGTACATTTGTAATTATTCATACAAAACAAATGTTGTTTTTAAATCATAACTGAAGTAAAACATTTTTGTAACACGATTGTAATATGTTTGCAGATATCAGAGTATCCGACGTACCATCACTTCTCGAAGGCCAGATCCAGAGGAACCAGTGGTTGTTCCGACACCAGCAGAGACCTCCAGTAGTAGCGGTAGTAGCGTGGAACAGCAGACGGAGGTGGTCCATCACATGCCTGCTGTCAAGTTTATCTGTAGACCAGACTTCTTCTCCATCCTCCACATGAACCAAGTACGCAACAAGGGTCAATTTCTTGTTACACCCGTGCAATAAAAAAAAATAGTCACCATATTCATTCATTTTTTGTGGTTTTCTTTTAAATGTTTATCAGTATATTGAGTTTTTGTATTTTGCACACTTAATGGTTTTCCACACACGCAAGTGCAGGTACACTTCCTATAAATTCAACCTTCCTCTACCTCAAAACTTGGAGAGTAATCAATACAAATATGCATAGAACTCGAACAGGTTTTTCTTATTGAAGTGATGCACATTTTTAGAGTGTGGCCTATACAGTGGAAACTCGTTAATCCAAATGAATTGGGACTGAAGCTTGTTCGGATTAGTGAAATTTGGGATTAAGCGGGATAATACGAAAAGTTCGGCGAAGGGGACATCATTTTCACAATAAAGGGAAACCCATTTTCAGGTCAATAGCTTAGAGACGTATTTTTTATTGATAAACTGTTGCATCTTATTCACTTAAAAATGTGCTATTCTACATTCACATGAATTTAGTATATTATTATTAAGTTTGGAATTTATATATCTTTTATTGTAATACTTCACTTTAAAATAAAACACGAGTAAAACATTTTTTCATTCAAAATAAATCTCTTGAAAATGTCTTAGGCAATGCCTTATTTTGAAGGCCTCTAAAAAGTATACTTTTCAAGGGTGTGCCAGGCTAAAAAAGTTTTTTACTTGAATTATATTTTAGATATAAGTCGAATCTATCGAGGAAAATTTCTAAACCGAAATTCAAGATTTTTTATGTCTAAAATTTAAATATTTACCATGTTAAAGTGTCTCTAATAATCTTGGTTTCTGCCTGTAGGAAGCACTGGCGTTGTACAACCACAATGGCTCCTTGAAGCACATGGTATCCAAGATTCGCCGAGATCCGCAAGCGTTTGACCGTTACCAACACAATCGCGACCTGGTCACTTTGATAAACATGTTCGCAGATTCGCTGCGAGATCTTCCGAGAGGTTGGGAGACCAAGTTCGATCGCAACGGAAAGGTTAGAAACTATTATTTTATTTTATGTATTTCGTTTTCTTGGTGTTTTGTTTGTGTAAAATAGTTTTGTACCGTTATTTTTTGTTATTTAATAATTAGTTATGTTTGAGTATTAATTGCATGTGTGTGCTGTACAAACATCTTGTTTAGTCGCTAATCTAATTTCTAAAACTATATTTTATCTACTAACTATAACGTATTGACCTCCGACCCAAGAACGCATTTAGATGCTAGGCTCTCACTCACATTTTGATTTGATATACATTGGCCGCAGGTTGGGGTGGGAGTCAGAAGGCAATTTTACCACCATGTGGTGGTTAGAAAATTGATATAAAATACTATTTAAAAGTTAAATTTTTAGAAATGAAAAACACCTATTCTATGTTTTACACTCTTCTGCTGAAGAAGTGGACTGATATACCCCGAAAATTACATAATCATGTGTTGCGTTGTAACTGTGAACTTTTGAGTCCTACAGTTTTCTGTTAAGTGTGCAGGCCTTGTTCTTCTATCCTACTTTCAATGTTTAATTCAATACGGCCGTTTGGCACCATTTTTCCTGTTTTATCTGTCACCATTTTTATTGGCAAAGTTTTGTACCCATCTAAGCCATATATATATATATATATATATATATGCGCCATATTTACCCGAATCTAAGACAACCCTGAATCGAAGACGACCCCCAGTTTTTCAGTGGTTCTGGATAGATTTTTTCTAAGTGGTATTTATTTTATCATTAATGAAGGAAATAATAATTATGGTAGACTTATTTTGTAACGTTAACATATATTGTTTTATTTACAAAACAACGTATGTTGACTTAAAAACTAATTAAGGTTGCAGAATTGCTAAGGAATTTATTTTGTGTCTCAACAAACTGTTGCTTTTATAAAGAGAAGATGAACACATTTCACATCTTACAAAAAATCTAACCAATAAACACGTCAGCTATGAATTACCGTGACAGCCATGCGTAAAAAAACTAGTGATAATACCTTTATTATCTATGGTGATAATTAAACAAGCATCTTTATTCTTATTTCAAAACCGATGATCTAAGAACATCTAATCAAAGATAATAATTAACTTTATATTTTTCAAAAGTTAGATATTTTGTGGAGTTTTACAAATTAAATCTCAAGTTCGGCATCGCTAAAATTATCTAGTAAACTCCACGTATTATCATTTGTTTGTTTAAAATTGATTCAAGTTTTCTCATCACTTCTTACTTAACAAGCGCTAGCTAAGTAGGCAAAGTTTTAAGACTTAAATACGAAATAATGTGATGATTTATTATTTGTTTTTGAATCTATTTTGATTATTGTGAATGGCTGAATTTTTCATATCGTAGTGAAATAATTGGAAAAGTAATCAAAAGCTGCACAACAAAATAAAATTAAATTCGATTATACTCATCACTAACCCCAACCAATTTGATAAGTTACCCTACTAAAGAGTGGTATCAAGATTTTTAGCGAATAGGATTGATTATTGCGATACCAGTTGAAACTATGGTTATTGAGTATCATATCGGGCCACAAATAGGTAGTTATTTTTAATTATAACCTAAATAATAGCCTAAAAATCCATGAAAATAACCAAATATCCTGTGATCTGTGTTATACCTTTAAAATCAATAAGGCAGCCCTGCACTATTGTATTAATATTAAATAAAGATGTAAAATGTTCCCTTTGGATGTAGGCCTAACCCATTCCTTAGTCTGCAATTTTAAAACGACCCCTAGATTTTGAAGTGACAAATTTGATAAAAAACTCATCTTATATTCAGATAAATACGGTATATTTTTTTCCAAGCAAAGTTGAAGTTGATTGTTATTTTCAATCCAAGTCGAAGTATTATAAGCCTTGTACACTCCTAATTACCAATGTTTTTATCCTGGAACTCCACTTAATTATTAGTGATTAATAACTAGGTTCATATAATCTTCTTCCCTGGGTATTTATTTATTTAATCTGGCAAAGTTAAGGTGGGATGGAAGGTGATGGAAGAAAAAGCCTGTGTTTTTATAGTTTTTATGGGAAAACTTTTTTTTTTATCAAAATAAATAAAATATTGCTCCAGTACAAATGTAGAATATAATTTTCTTCACATGGTGAGCTCAAAATTTCTTGAATATCTGTCAAGGGTGTTCTTGAATCTAATGACAACTTTTTCTCTTCGTTTAAAAAGTTTCTCATCTAATGCCGCCATGCTCATGACAGATATTCAGGAACTGTTGATATCAACATGTGAAGAAAATTATACTATATGTTTGTACTGGAGCAATATTTTATTTATTTTGGACAAAAAAAGCGCTGTCATACAAACTTATCAACACTGACCTTATCTCGTGTCCCCTTTCATCACACCTTGTCTTAACACACAATCATGTTACAATATTATTAATAATTAATTTAAAGCTATTTTAAATTTTAAAAAAGAAATTCAAATAATAATAAAAAAAATAACGATCTAACAGATCTTAAAAACCAAACAATAAGTAATATCAAATTAAATTAAATGGGTATGGTGTAACCTTTGTTTGACTTTCATCTTTTGTATCTCTTTAGTGCTTGGTGTGAACTGTCCTTTAATCTCACTGTGGTGGTTGGGCCTTTCTGCTTGTGTCGCTGTTTCTAGCAATTCTTCATCGACCATACATCCAAGACTACCACTTTCATTGACCCTCGCGTGCCGGTCAACACCCCCTACCTGAACCCTCACAAGCTCATGTTACCCGGCACGAGGAGGCGCAGTAGGAGTGCAGGCGAGGAGGAGTTGAACCACTCTAGGGTGAGTTCGGTGATGTGGCCTTGCGGACTGTGAAGCTTTCTATTGTGTGGTTTGTGAGGCGAATCGTTGTGAATAAACTGTGTTTTGCGTCTTTAAGTTATGTAATCAATTTTGTTGGCTTCTTTGGCCTTTCCGTAAGTGGGCTTTCTTCTCTTATATCTTATTAGTTTATTTTTCTGTATTTTATGCCTACACATATTGAACTAAACATATAAATCACCTCTATTTATCAAATTAATTGCCAATCTGTAACTGTGGATGCTGCTGGTGGTGGCTGTTTTATGTAACCCATCATTTTTAAAATTAAAAATAGATTTTGGTTAGTTATTCTTCTTGAAACGCCCATGAGTGTCATCAGCGGGCAATGGAAACCATGCACGCATGACACACTTGTGCATACTTGGGTATTTTATTTGTTTTTTTGTTACAGATATATTTAAAAAATTAATTTTTATCATAAAATGTGTTAAAACAGGGTTTCAAACAAAGCCTGGGGGAGATCATTGCATACCTCAAAATTGTAAATAGTATTGGTTCTTTTTAATGAACCTTTTTTCATTGCTCACGAATCCACAAAATGTTTATTATGGGTGCGTGTAGTTCACTTTTTCAATTCGAAGGGAACTCGACTCGAATATATGAAATATTCTCAAAGTTCGAATATTTTTGGTTAATCATTTTAAGCTTGAAAAAAAAAACTTATTGTGCTTAATATTATAACTTTATACACTAAAATCATTTATTAAATGTTTTACTACACAATTTTTTTGTAATATTTCATTATAATTTGCAACAGCTTAGAATGCTGATTATATTGATCAAAAATTGAGTATCTTGCCTAACATTATATTTATTGCGGAGCCTCATAGTAATTGTCAAAGCCAAAATGAAATGAAGGCAAAGCTGATTTTTTATTTTCAAAGCCAAGTCGAATTTTGAAGATTCGCACACCCTATTGTTTCTATTTATTTAAAAAAAACATTGATTTATTTTAGAGATGTGTCGAATCCATTATTTTACGAATCCGATTCCTAATTTTAGCTTTGAATCTCGAATTTGAAACTGAATCTTGTAAAAAAAAAAAGTTGGAACATAAAAGAAAATGGAAGCATAAAATAAAATTAGTAAATAAACATTAATTATTTTTTTTGCTAAAATGTATTCATTATAACAGTCATCATACATTCAATTTAAGTGTTAAATCACTGGTCTGGGGCCTGGTTGTTAAGTTCATCTCATAATAATTATAATTGGTTCTGAACCACCAATAAGCCGTATCAAATCTCAAAATTGGCGGGATTGGGGGAGGGGGTATTAAATCTCTAATCTGATGATACTATCTTGAATATCCAAAAGGTTTCACGATTCCCGTCCCTAATTTGTTTTAAAATTTTGAGTTTAACAACTGTACTTAACCTGAAGACACCGTATTATTGTTGCTATGAATGAGTTTCTCAAGCAAATATTGCATCTTTGTTCCAGGCACCGGTACCACCTCCCCGCCCTCCTCTCAACTGCCCGTGTGGTTCGATGCAGGGCCCCAGCAACATGATGGGAGTGTCTGCCCCCCGGGTGCTCACCCCGCCTGACATACCCACCGCATACAACGAGAAGGTGGTGGCGTTCCTGCGGCAACCCAACATTGTCGACATTCTTAAAGAGCGGCACGCACCCGTCGGGACGTCGCAAAGTTTGCGAGACAAGGTGAACGCTGTCAGAGTGGACGGGACGCTCGCCCTGGACAGACTTAGCGACGACATCGACCTCACCATTCTGCTAAGGTGAGTTTGATTGATGCACTTCCAAGTACTTATTGATTAATTAATACCTAACCGGCCTTGTGGTATAATGGTCATAGCTCCTCGCTTCTGACCTAGAGGACCAGGGTTCGATTCCTGGTTGGTACCTGGGAATTCTACTCGAAAGGGGAACAATTCAAATGGTCACCAAGGTTTGGTTAGCTAAGCTTAAGTTAGGTTAAGATCTTCACTATCTCCACCTCATCATATTCGCTACCATTATCCTCTCATCTCCATGGGACACAAAAAATACCTCTATGGAAAGGATGTACGATTAGTACATTCGGGTGTCCCCCTGGGCAATGGTACACTAGTACTGACTAATTTTACGACTTCTAGGCTACAGATTGATGTATTCCAGACACACCATTAAAATTAATCACTACTTAATCATCAATATCAACTGTTTACAGGCTGTGGCCGAGTCAGTTTAGTAAAATGCCGTTATCTTCTTCTCTTCTGCCACCATTCTTGTCTCGAAGTTTCACTTTTAACACACTCCCCAATTACCCATTTTGAACAAACTCATTTGTCAGTTTTGAAATATTTTTAATTTATCATATTTCAGTCGGTAAATTACCCATAACTATAGGGCTGAAATCAAAAGTCATGATGTGGCCTCGAGCTATGACCATTTAGCCTTTCAATATTTAAATTTGAAGCAAATCCATCAAATAATTTCTACTGTAGCTGGAGGTACAAGCAGACATAATTGTAAGACCTGCATTCTTGAATTCGGAGGGATATAAAACTTCGAGGTACATCGTAGTTTGAAGGTCAAACATATTTATGTTTATAATACTTTATAAGAGAAAGTAAAATATAAAAAATAACTACCGAAACAGTGGAACTGAAGTGAACCCGCTTTAGTGGTTGAATGGTTTCATTTTGGGGGGGG
>CABFWB010006085.1:0-16275 GCA_902151455.1 Timema bartmani
ACTTGTAGTATGGTAATAAAAAAGATTTACAAAAATCTATTATTAATTCTGCTTTGTTTAAGTTATTGTGAGAATTCATATTAAAATTAATAGGCAGTTGCAACATTGACATAAAATTATAGCTTATGGCCAATACTAGCTGGTCAATGAATTATACAAAGTGAGTAATCAATATCAGGCTGCATTTCTGTTTTTATAACGGCTATCTATGTACTTCCCAGATAAAGTAGAGTTTAACTGAATTTTAAAATAAATAATAAATAGGCCAAGTGATTTTTTTTTAGCACCACGTCTTATGACCTGTTAAGGTTGTAAGCCTATGTACTAATTAGGCTAATGAGATAGGGGTTAGGAAGTGTACTTGCATTTGTGTGGCGAGTGGAGAAGCATTTATGAAAAACCACCCTGAGTACACCAGACTTAGATTGAATAACAATATCCCCGTCATCAGAATTCTAGTCTATTGCGAGTTTAACGCCTTAGACCATGTGGCCACTGAAGTGGGTGCCAAGTACTACTATCATTTATAAAAAGAGAACATCTGCAATCATAATATACACTACGTTTACTAAAATTGTTTCTATTTATTATTCAGTATTTAAGTTCACAAAGAAAAGTAATTTTCTAAGAGTTATGTGTAATAATATAGATATTATGGAAAATATCAATAATACAATGAAAACTAAGTTATAATCCATTATTGTATAAAGTTCTGTATTCACAAGGGAAAAACTCACGCAAAAGTAGTTATGGTACTGTGGCATATCTATACCTCAGTTTTAGCTTATGTGGTGCTGACTGACAGCTCACAGCTGACTTCTGACGGCTTTGAAAAGCTACCAGACCAAATTATGTATCCCTACGCCGAACCATATGATCTGCAAAAAACATGTCTTTAGCAGTTGTCACTTCTGACAGTCAACATTTAGGTATATACATAAATGTTGACTGTCAGAAATCAGCTGTGAACTGTCAGTCAGCACCAAAGAAGTCATGGAGCTACTGTATAGCAGTTATACAAACACATTATTTTACAATGCACAACTAATATAAATATAGTTTTAGCTTTGATAGCAAAATATATGCACAGTAGTAATATCAAATATTTCAAAAATTTTATTTTTGTATGATTATGGGAGCCCAATTTTTTTTTACATAAGTCAGACAAACTATTTTTCGTTAATTTAATTAAACAACCAAATATTTTTGATTGGTATAAAAACATTTTCTGAATCTTTTATATATTATTTTTAATAATTCTCAAGTCGATACACAATTATCTGAAATACTCAGTTAAAATTCATAACAGATGATTGTGACAAAAATGGCTTACAAGTCATAAAGTGCATACATATTGGTAGAAATGTAAGATAGTATGAGTTCCTGCACTTACACTTAAAAGTAATATATATATAATATATGGTTTACCACATATTTGATATTGAAGTATATTATAAATATATTAACATCAAGACACTAAGTGTATTAAGTTAAGAAATAATTTACCAAAAATACTAGTAAGAATCATTCATAAAAAATTATGTTGGTATATTTTATAAATAAAAACTAAACCACTACTATTCCATCTTAAACGTTCAAATAACTAACAAAGCCATGACATATGCTTATTAAAATCTACTGATTTATTACGACCGCGAGATATATATATTAAAATATACATAAAAAAAGTAGAGTTGGTATTTTTAACAATTGAAACAATTATTTACATATATTTAGATTTAATTTTAAAATTGAGAGTAATTATTTATACAATTCTTTATTTTCTTTGACACGGTTAAGTGTTATATGGTAGAATTTTATGTGTAATATGGGATTATTAGGCGTAGAATTCTTTTTAGCATTTTTGGTCTAACTAATTTAATTTTATCACATATGTACTGAATATATAATATAGAAGTTACATTAATGCATTAAAAAAAACATTCAATACATACAACTACAAAATGGCTATATCAATTTCTCCCACAAATATTATTTTTACAAAGGCATATACACAAACATACATTAATATGTTAGCGTATATGTAAATTATTTTGTTCTGTTTTCAACAATAATATGATTGACAAGAATCAATGAGATGAATGAATTAAATTTTTTTGTACTTAGTATTATGTCCAATTATTTTTTATATACGGCAGTACAATAATCAATGTTTACATTTTAACATTCTATAGTATTTTATAAAATAAAGGTTAAGTCAATATCACAACATTCTTGCAAGAATATCTTAAATAACTTTTATAATAGAGATAATTTTTTTTTTATAAATATAAAGAAAGCAATATTTGGTTTGTAAGCAATAAACCAATAATTTTGTCTTTATTACCTAAAAAAAAACCCTAGGTATATTATTTTGATCCTGTGCCATTACTCATTTAAATTTTCACAAATACTTTGAATAAAGACAAGTAAGGGTGGAGGGGCGCAAGGAATTTAAGATTATATATATACATATATAGTTTTTTGCAACATACAATTCCTTTCAAATTTCACAATAGGCTTCAAGAAATATTATGTTAATGCTTTGTAGTTTTCTAATGCTTTAAATACATATGTAAATAAACAAGATGAAAAGTAAATTAACTATATTTACAAAAACTAATGATCTGGTACATTTTACGTCAAGAAAGTTAAAAATAATTTAAATGCAATACTCATTTTTTACACAAATCAAGCATTAATATGCATAGTAGTTTAAATATATCAATTAGCAAGTAAAACTTGTTTCATGTATGTAAAGGTGATTTGTATTGATGTAAAATATTTAGGTTAACTATATTTTATATTAATACAATTTCATAGACCTCATTTTAACTGTAGACATAAATAGCTATGTCCTTAATTTAGAATGATTAAATAATACTGCTTCTAATTGTCTAGATATAGGGAAAAAAATCAATGTTCATTCAAGTAAATGCAGTAAAATGTTATATAATATAAAAATGTAACTAAGAAACAACTTTCTGGTTTAGAAAATATATTATTTACAGTCAAGTTTAACAAAAAGCATACTGATTGATTAGAATAAAAGAGGATTACACCAATCAATATAAAAAATAAATGTATGCACATGGAAACTAGGTTATAATCAATTTAAGATCTGTAACCATAATTTAGCCATAAGAAGCATAATGAAAATAAGGGAAAAGTGACTATTAAATTAAAGACACCTCAGTCCAGAATTATAATTGATATGTTGTGAAGATAAAATCTACAAGGATGTCATCATCACCATAGTAAAAACTAATAAATTATAAAAAAGAGATTAATGAAAGGAATTTCATATTGGATACAAAAATAAATTCCCAAGATGGCTGCATGTTGTTCAGTGTTGAATTATTTACCAAGTGAGAGGCCGTCTATCTTTTTCATTCCTGCAGTTGAAGTTATTATATGTCTGCAAAATAAAAACATGTCATTAATAAATAAATAAGTACTTTTAATAATGTGTGTTTTAACTTAAAGAAAAAAGCGTTATTACTATTTTTATAATCTGATACCAATGCTGCCGACAATAGATTAAAAACTATTTTTCTTCGGGGGACATGTATAAGTAACATAAGAAGTAAATTAATAAAGTTAAGTTATATTTAGAGGTGTAGCAATGGCATGATTAACACCAAGAATTGATGAAAAAATGAAATGTGAAATATGAATGTTAAGTCAGTAGTTTAATAACTGTTGACTCATTTTTAATGCTTGAACAAGTCAAAATCTGTGTCTTTTGTACTATTGGGGGAGAGGGAGAAGTTGTTTCTGTTTAGTTGGAAAAATAAAATGGGATGTAGGAGGGATGGAATTGAGAAGCTACTTCTGCGTCCTACCAATGCTTATAATTTATTTTCTCTTCTTTAGAAATGTGAGTAGCTTTGACTTAAAAATATGTACTGTAATATATAAAAATCAGTATACTGTATATATAAATATATATCCTGCCCTAGCCTCAACAAATTTGCAAGATTATGTTATATGAATCAAATAAACATATATTCGGAGTGACGCTAAAAATAAATAAATTAAAAAATGTAATATTTAAAGGCCTATTTTCTTAAGCAAAATTAAAGATTTGTTTTATTGGTTTGACACATCAACAGGCATAGTTTGTTCATGGTAGTCTGTATGTTGGCTTAGATCACAATAAGGAAAGGCATATAGTTTGTTCATGGTAGTTTGAATGTTAGCTTATATCACAATGAGGAAGATTTTGCTAAAGAGGAGAATGGCATGTTTTTTTACATTTCACAAAGTAAGAGTCCCTCTGGTGGGATTAGAGGAACTGTAAAAATAATTGTAATGATACCAAATTTACAGATAACATTAAATCATAGACAGCATTCTGAATTCTTCTGACCTGTATGCGTTATGTAGAACTAATATTAATGGGATTTGTTTTTTCTTTTGTTCAAAAGAAGCAGATGAACTCTTGTGTCTCCATGTTACACTTCCAATCAAACTCAACAGTTAAGAATGTTTCCGAGTTTTATAGTAGTTGAAGGCAACTTTCAAATCCTGGCTTTAAAATAGTACACATTATGAAATAAACTCCAGATTGTCTATTTACACTAAAATTGGTGTTTATGACTTAAATTGTGGCTGATAATTGTTATTAATGAAGAAAAGTGTAAGAAAAATAGTTCAAGATAAAAAATTTCAATACACATGAACCTAGCACATCTTCTGGCATAAAACACAAGATATTGTGTGGGTTAAGGTGGGAGTGTAGGGCAGCATTTTTGCGGTTTTTAGATCAACACTTTTTTTGGTAAAAAGAAATTAAATAATTTTCTAGTAGAAACATAAAGTTTAGTTCTTATCATGGTGACCTCAACAGTTCTTGAATATCTGTCAAGAGTGTCCTGGGATTTAATGACAACTTTTTCTCCTCATAGAAAGAATTTTCATCTAATGCCACTATGCTCATGTAGGAGATTCAACAACTGTTGATATCAACATGTGAAGAAACTTTAACTCTATGTTTCTACTGGAGCAATATTTTATTTATTTTGGCCAAAAAAATGTTTTGCTACAAAAACTGCAAGAATATTGACCTTGACTTGTGTTCCCTACCCTCCCACTTTAAGTCTGAAGATAATGTAAAAATACTGTCACCATTAAAACTTAATAAAGTATGAGTACAAACATAACAATAGATTGAATATGAGTTAGCATCTTGATTATTGATTTTTTCACTAGGGAAAAAAAAAGTGAGAGTAATTTATCTAATCTTACTATGGACTGCATGATTTTGGAAGAATTTTAACTTTCAAGCGCTTTAAAGTTCTGAGCTTGTATTATTAATATTATTGTATTTTGACAGATTTAGGTCATTAGCGCCTCTGTTGTTATTTATTATTTATCATCATTATCATCAATTATTTATCATTATTATCATCATTTATTATTATTATCATTATCATTATAATTATCATTGTCAGCAGCAACGCATCTTACTACCTGTTCGGGTTATACGCACTTACACTAATGTGTAATGGTAGGGTGATGGTGAGCTGTAATGGAGGACCTACAGTTTAATGTGGAATCAGAACCACGGTGGAGGCCTGGCATTACTCACATTCACAAGTTGTGATTAATACACGTCTTGTGAGAGGTGAAGGAAGGGTTTGGCAATCAGATAAATCTGTGTCGGACCAAGGATTGAATCCCGGACCCCCAGCACATAAGGCTGACACTGTAACTGTTACATTACTGTTTAGATAAATTTTCATAATGAAAGCCTACTTATTACAAGCTAGTTAATAATCTTTTTAAATTATATGAATTAAATACAATAAAGACCCTATATTATATGCATACATTGTAGACAACAACCTAGCTTGTACTGAACTCTTTTTACTAGATAAAAAGAACTTATCCATTTTTAACATCACACATACACATCAATCACCAAAGTACAAGGAAAACATTATTCCCAAATTTACTAATCAGTCCATACTGGTGTAACACAATCTACACATAATTATTTTTTTTAGATTTATCAAATATGTACAATCCATATTTTGAATATTTGAGTTTCTTCCAAAAATACTTGAAATTTTTGGCATTTTTAATTTACTTTAAACTATTAAGTAATTTTCCATATAACAATACTTAATCACTACTCTCAAAAATAACTTTACTTGATAGTGACATAAGATGGAAGGCCAATGAAGATAAAAATATCTCAATCTAGCTTAACCCAAAGTGTCATTTTCTTCTTATTTGTCTTCAGACACAATATGGCTGTGAAAGTAGCCAGTTCATACGCCTCTTCTACTTTTAATCTTTGGTTTAGGGAAATTATCTTTGAATATTTTTTATTGGGACATTTAGTTCTATTTATTTTTCAGGCATCTCAGGATGAAATAAAACGACGACGACGTTGTTAGTGTTGTTAACTCACATTTAAATCAGCAAAATTGACCATAATTCGCATTTAAATTGAAAAACAGTAAATTTAGTGAAAAGATTTTATTTTATTTTGCAAACGTATTATTACTTTGAAAATACTTTGGTCTTTAAATATGTTTTGATAGTATTTTTATTGTGATAGGTAAAAGTTTGTAAAAACTTGTCTGGCGAAATTTCGGTATCTATATATAAAAACAAAAATATTACATTGTAAAAAATTTGGCGGTCACCAATCACCAGCTATACTTGTGAATTTGAAAAATGAGACCTGGAAATGGGAATTGAACCCAGGTACCTTAGCTTACTGAGTCAATGCTCTATCACTGAGATATTCAGGATTCAGCCCTTGCTCAGAGTCATTCTTCACTAAGATTTAAGGCCGAATCTGTGATGAATCTATGCAAATCACTGGCTTCTGAGATTTTATTAATACCCCAACCATCAGCGACTCGAGAGTGGCTCTATGCTTCTGTTAGTACAATCATAGTTGTATATGAAAGCAAATAATATGGAAAAAGTTAGCACTTGCACAATAAAGTGTACAAGCATTGGTTTTCTCACGCCCATCTCTGAAAGTATAAAACCCTTAAATCTTTGGCTAAAAATTATAAATGAACTTACCCATCTACTTGATTGACTGGATCTTTGTGTCCTCCACCGGAAGGAGAAACAGAGTCTAAACCCATCTCTGACAAGGCACGCAGGGCAGTCAAAGCCGCCTACACCAAGAAACATTTTAAACAAATTAAATAGGGCTCTGCGAGTACTCGGATTTTGAGCTTCGAGCCGAGCTAGTCATTTAAGCTCGAGATAAAGATCAAAAGTTTAGTAGGCTCATCATTTTTTAACTTCTACATGATGCACATACAAATCAATTTTTAAAACTCAATGGAAATTATAGGCTATTTAAATCAGGTGATGTCGGCACTTTCACTTGTTAATCATTCAGTAGCTTGGCAAATTGTTAAAGTTAATATCATATTTCACACTAATAATGTAATATAGATATAAAACTTATTTCAACAAGTAAACTTTTTCAATATTGTCGTTCATTTTGAATTATTATCCTCAAATGAAGTTGCATTGACATGACAAAGCAATGAAAATAAAAATAGTTAAATAGATTACTAAATAAGTGAATAATCTTAATTTTTACATCTTTACCTAGTCCCTTTCTAAAATAGTAGTTTCAGTTGGATTAAAAATTTAACATTTAGAATGTTTTAGAACTTACAATATTTAAATCTTGTATTAATAATAATAAATACGTTTAACTACAAAACTATCACTAGTTTAGTTAATATTTAGTTATAATATTATGTTGGTTAAGCTGTGCTGATCAACGCGTAAATAAATATTTTACCAAACTTTCAACATTTAAATAAAAAAAAGCTTTACTATTCATACTGTTTACTATAAATATTATTTTGACCATCTTATTTTTCATTTTAAGGTTTGAACATCAACTTTTACAAGCAATAAAAATGGCAATGAAATAAATTTCACAATAAGATCATTTCTAGCATAAGTTCATACAGTGTGCATGTGCAACTGCACATAGAGGAATGGAAATGAAACAGAAGATGTGACCATACGCGATTATTAGATTAAGGACTATTAAACAAAATATGAAACAATTCAAATACCTGTTTTTGATTCTTATATTTTTTTAATAGGGTAAATAAAGTTAAGAAAGTATATTTAGGGGAAATATTAGCTCATTAAAAACATCAATTTAATAAACTTTATTTTATAATAATTGTTAGTGTAATTTTAATGTCTTTAAATATATGAGTGTTTTAACCATTTAATTATTTTTTCTATTATATTTTTTGAGTGTTGTTCTTATACTTAAATTAGCTTTTTTTCAAGTGTTGTTTTTAATTTAAAAAACAATATTTCCTTTTTTCAAAAGTATTTAACATTTTATAAGAATGAGTGTCACTCTTAATTCAAGAACATTGTGGTGTTTTCATATATTTTTAAAATCTCAAGTTTTAAAGTTGTGATATTTATATTGTACGTATGTTTTGACTGATGAGATTTTAAATATACTATCATACTTTTAAAATAAATAAATACGGTTAGAATTTTAAACTATAAATATAATCAAATTCAGGAGCTTTTTAAAAGATATGTCTTGAGTTCGACTTGAATGAAAAAACCCAAGCTCACAGACCCCTAAAATTTAATGGTCTATATAAAGCTAAACATGATTTTAAAGACACACATGACCAATGAGTACAATAGTGCTAACCATAAATACTTATTTGTATAATTATGTATGATGCAAGAGCAGATTTTTCAAAAAAGATTATTCAGGTGTAAATGCACTGGTGAAACTAATATCGAATGCAGAAACACTTCCATCAGATGAGGTCCACTTAGTGACTGCACATCCACAGAAGATATCACAACATATTATCTCTCTACTAGAAAAATCTAATAGAGTTTGTGTGTCCAGTGAATATAAATTCTTTGAAAAATATCATTTAAATAGTTTTTGACAAATTTATTCATTAATTACTATGTTCCAATATTGCAGTACGCATCAGAAACCTGGGTGATAAAGCAAAGGGATAAGAGCAGGATAGAGGCATTTGAGATAAAATTTCTGAGTAGTAGGTTGGGAATGACAATGATGGAAAGGGTGAGAAAAGAGAGAGAGAGAGCCAGAGACAGAGTGAAGGAGGACCCCCTGCAAGATAGGATATAGAAGGCGAGATTGAGGTGGTATGGACAAGTGAAGAGGATGGAAGAGGGGAGGATTCAAAGGAGGATGCTCGAAATGGAGGTGGCAGGTAGGAGGTAAAGAGGAATACCCAGGGAAAGGTGGATAAAGGGAGTGCGAAGGAGTATGGAGTGGAGAGGAGTGGATTGGGCAGGCATGGAGAAAGAAAGTGGGAGGACAAAAGTAAACGGAGAGGCTTATGTACGAGACAGGTCCTGTTAGTGGCAGGAAACTGTGTATGATGATGATGAATTAAAAATAACCGAGGAAAAAGTATCTTAAACTCAGTTGCCTATCTGAATGATAAAAGAAACATTTTATCCAGTCTGTGAAAGACTAGCAATATGTATAGTGAAAAAGTTCTACTTATATTTTAGGGATTTCAATCTACATACCTGGTCATGTGAAGCATCAGTTGTGGAACCAGCACCATGACAAACTTGAGGTGGCTCAGTTGACAAAGATACAAGGCTTAAGAATTCACTATGATTTCCCTAGTATAATGGAACAAAAAACAAAAAATAAAAAATGATTGTATAAAAAGGTAAACGGGAGAAATATTTTAAGATTAAATGTAGATAGTTAGCAATATAAGCTATCACACAAAGTCTAAAAAAAATTAATTTAATGAAGTAAAAATAACATATAGTTTGAGCAAGTGCAAGAGTTGAAAAATGTAACAAACATGTTCAAATATTTACTTGTAATAGAAATGTAAGTTTAACAAATTAGTGGCGAACTTTACTCTTCTAATCAAAGTTTTAATCTGTCCTTCAAAATTTACAATTAAAAAAACATATTTTGTTAAACTTTATTTATAAAAATCAGAAATATGTTCACTAATTAGTATAACCAAAATTATTTGGAGGTATTAGAAGACAAGGTGAGATAATCTGTTATTGCTTGCCTATAATATATTAACCTTTTATTAAATTCTTTGCTCCTTTCCAAGATATTTTCAGTGGTCTCACACTAAATATTTTTTTAAATTTGGCTAACCCTAGGAGCTACTCTGCGTGGTCTTTGCCAGCATTTTTAATTTTTAATTCAATGTTTCTAGAATACATTTGAAGTGGTTTTCCTTTGCATATATTTGACAATTGGACGCCTTTAAGATATCAAGTTCAGTCCTTCCAAAGCAAATTTTTTAAATGTTGATGCCTCTGAAAGTTATTTAGAGGGGTCCTCTTCGCATTTAAATTCCTGACAAACTGCGACATTCAAGCAAATTTCCCGGGTCCTGCCTGATGTACAAAGTTGGAGCATAATTCACAGTTTTCCTGATCAGTGGCCACCCTGTATAAGTACGTAAACACATACATGGCCTGAATATTACCTTAGCCGTTTCAATCTTTTTAGTTACTAATAAATAGCTATCCATAACTTTGATAAAGTGTTGAATTGCAAATACAGTATAACCTCGCTAATCCAAACTAATTGGGACCAAATCTTGTTTGGATTAATAACATGTAAGGGTCTACATGGAGGCAGAGTATTCTCATTAATTTTAAATTATAGTTGAATGAGTTTTATAAAATTTACATTCATTCAGAGGAAAACACAGTGTATTGGCTATATAACAAGTAAATATTAATTATTTAGTGTTTATTAATACTAGTTTCTTACAAATTTCGTTTAACTTCAAATTTGGTTTAAATAAAATTTATTTAATTTGGCTTAGTTTGTGGTTTTTCTCCACAATTTCTAAAAAATGTGTTTGGATTATCCGGAAATTTGGACTATCAGGGTTTTACTGTATATATAGCTAAATAGTCAGATGTCCACTTATATATGAGCATTTATATCAAATAAATAAGTTATGTTCACAATAATATTCAAACTGGAAAAAACAAACAAAAAAACTCACATTCAACAACAAAGAATATTAAGAAGTTTTGGAAAATAGCCATGAATATAAACAAATTAAACAGAAATCTTGGTCTCATATGGTTATAAAATTATCTAACTATTTTGTCCAATAACTTTGCAGAAAGCTTTCAGTTTTTTTGATGAATAGAATATAAAATTGTCACAGTCTTAAAGATTTTGATTTCTTTGATAAGGAAGTATCTTTTAGATTAAAATTAAAATTTGTTAGTCTTAAAAGATGTTGGGAATGGAATAACTTTTGAACTTAGCCCTGATGGAAATTTTGATGTTTCAAGAGAAATATGTATAAAAATTTACTTCCATAAACAAGCATAAGAGATTTTTTGACATCAAGGCTTTACTACTGATGAACAAGTAACAAACTATACAAAAATGACATACAGAAGCAGTTATTATTACAAACGGCTTAACACCATTTAAAAGAAATACCCTAACTTAACTATCCAGTGAGGTTATTCATGGTGTCTACTAAACTTGATCAATGAAATTCCCGACTTTTCCCCCAATTTCCCCTGCTCATTTCCTAAAATTTCCAGGTCAAAAGTATGTCCACACCCTTTTGTGCCCCCACTTCCTGTTTTTTTTATGAATGATAATAAATTTTAAGATTTAAATAAGTTTTTTATTAGTCTAATAGAAATTAGAAAATTATAAAATATATTACACTGCTACAAACAAAAGACAGTTCATACAAGATACTACTTTTATTTTGTATCCTTATAAATGTATGCAAATTATATTTGCTTTTATTTAATCCCCTCCCACTTAAGAAACCAACAATAATATCATATCATGACAGTATCATAGTGACATTGGTAACATTTTTCCATATTGATGCACAAATGATTTAAACAAAAGCCCAGCTGTCAGTTCAATAACCTGTAGCTTTATCTCAAAAACATCTGTCATAATGAGCCGAGTTTCCTCATCTTTTCATTTGGTGTGCATGCACAGCGCTGGTCGTTTTTGTTCCTTCTGCGAGGTTGGCTGAGCATGGTCTTGACAAGCCCAGGGACTTGGGTTTTGAGGCTCATTGAGACGCTCTGGTTTTGTACTCGGTTAGTGCACGTTGGGTCGTCCCTTGTCTGGGCGGTAGCAGGCAACCGCGAATGCATGCATAGTTGGTTCGTGAGTCATCTCTCGGGTGTGTGAACTTATTATCGTATGCAGGGAATTTTCTCAGCCTTGGGCATGACTGGGTATATGCGGGACAATCATTGTTTGATGTTTTGAATTGTACGTTAATGTGGGCACAGAGATAAGGCCTCAGTTCAATGTTTGATTGTATACCTGGGACCAGACTCGGGCTCATGTTCAGCTTTGAATAAATGTGCAGAAACACAATCTCTCGAGTTCTCTCTCTCAACCCAAACCATGAAGTAATGCCAATGACTTACCGCGCCCGAGTCTGGGTCGCGGTCCCCTATTTAACCCCACCCGTGTCAACGGGTGTAGGCGCGGGGGTCGCCTCTACAAGTAATAAAAGGAGTCCGCGAGTGGTGTGGGCCCAATAAGTCCCTTATTTGGGGCCCAATGAACATTCCTTCTTTTAGTTTAGCATTTGTTATATTGGTAGGTAATGGGTTGAATCCACTTCCATTTTTATTTAAGGCCTTAAAGAAGTTCTTCCCTATACCAAGTTTTATATCTAAAGGTGGAAAATAATTATACTTAGCACCGTGTCTTACTACCCATTCGGGTTATACACTTAAGTACTAATTACTCTAGTGGGTTAAGAATTGGGATGGTTGAATATAGTGGAAGTGAACCCAGATTTGCGTGGAGGGAGAGTGGAAAGCCATTTAGGAAATACCACCCCCAGTTCACCCAAGCGAGATTCGAACCTCGACCTCCTCGTCCTCGGTAGTCTAGTTCAACACAAAACCAGTGCATTAGCTAACTATGCCACTGAGGCAGGTAAGGTGGATAAAGAACATTTTCTGGTACTACAAACGGAACATATTTTACATTACTTCTTCCAGATGGATTCACTTCTATTTTTCCATTGTTGCACAATATTATAGTTTTTTTGTTGCCCGACTATCCCACAAACATGATAAATAACAATATTTGTGAAACTAAGCCTCTCTGTAGACCTTTAAGGCCACAGCCATACTTGCAACCCTATCTCCACAGCCAAATCGCCAGCAAATGTGAGTACTTTTGGGTCTCCTATATAAATAACATTGCTCGGCATTCTGAAAACTGGCCACAAGTATATTCCAATAACCGTAAGACCCCCACAAACATGCTGAGCGTAGTTGTGGCACTCAGAATATTTAACATAATTTAGTTTATTTCAAGCCAAACACACCAAGAGGAGAAAATTATGCATATTTACATTTATTTCCATTATGCAGCAGAACTACTTTTAAACTTAATTTTGACGCACCAATAAATATAGGCCATTCATTAGAATATTGTTCCAATGCCTAGTTCTTTCATATGCCCACTAATATCTTTACAAAAACACATGAAGTCCTACATTATGAAATACTTGGAATACACTTCACTGTTTTGTCAATATACTGTTAATATTGTTCTTGCTTCAAGTAATTTCCATTGCTGTAACCAGGAACCAAGGATTTCAGCCTGTGGTTAGCTATAGGTTACAATTTAAGCAATTCAAATCTTATTGTGTAGTTAAATATTTAATGTTATCAGTTCCCAGTTGGTAATTCATATCCTTAGAAGTTGCTGGCTGGTTCAGTAGTTTGCAAAACCATCATCTACATTATCTTCATAATTGATTCCTTCAACATGATTTTGGGGGGGATATGGTACTGACTATGTGGAACAGGCCTTATTACAAATAATTATTATGGATATTTTCTGCTGTGCTTGCTTTTTTATTATATCTTTTATAATTTTTTCACACAGAGATAGCAATCGTTATCATGGCTTCACAGATCATGCGACAACATAGGTTTAGCAAAAGGCATAATTTTGAGTTTCCCAGTTAGCCAAATCCTCAGATTCATTGTGCAGGTAATACATCCCATATGTGGAGCCCAGTTTTAGTGCAGATTGCCAATTTTGCAACCAAAGTATAAAGAATATGCAAATTTAGTAATCCAGTAGATTTACTTCCTCAGCGTTTTTATTGTAAGCCTATCATACCCAGCAGAGAGGGTAAAGGAGATTAAGACACTTCCATTACTATGCCTTATAAAAATAAAATGGTAGGTAAAACACAGAAGATAAAATCTCTTTTCAAATAACCACACACCAACCCCTCATGCTATAGCAGTTTCTTTGTGACTGAAAGAGCTGTTGTGTGAGCATATACAAAGTTCAGATTTCCTACACGATACTACTGCCACCTATGAACAAATATCAACACTATTTGGTTACGAAACAAATTTGTCATGTCTAATTATGTTCACAAACAACATTTATATTGTGTAGGTAATAAAAAATATATTATTTCTTATTCCCTTCACTAAAGTGAGGGAGTCGGTGCAAAAACATGATAACCCTCATTTGACTACAAATTATTATAACAGTGATTTCTGGTTGTATACCACTTGAACTACAAGTTGTTTTTATAGTCAGTCAAGACCTTGAGGATAACTAATATCCATAAATATTTTACTTATTTTATATAGCTAGATTTAAAGATCTTAGAGCCGTTTAAATAGTGGAAATATCACATTTAAATCAATGAGTGTTATTTTGTTTTTGCCCAGACACCCTCAATTGTCATAAAATACACATATTACAAGTCAAAACAAAAACCTATGTATACAAAAGTTGTGACATGTGAGCTTTTTATTGTCATTACTGCAATCTATGCACAAGAAATTGACTAATACAAATCAAAATATTGCTATAGATAAAAATCATGTTGACTAGTGAAACTAATTTAGATGTGCAACTAAGTGAATTAACAAAATAGATAACATTTCTTAGAATGCATTTGTCTTGTTTCTCATATTGAATAGATTTTGAGATTTAATTTTACAGTAACAAACTCTAGAATATTTAAAAAAAATATTTTTGGCAGATTTTTTTAATGTTTTTATATAAATTCGGGTGATAAACTGATAAATAAGGTATACTGAAGGTGAAAAATGGGAGAGTCAAACATGATTAATAACTATTATAGTACAACCTTATTACGTCCTTAATATAAAAAAAAAAGCAAATCCAGCAAAAGGAACATTTTAAATTAATCTTATTTTAGTTTTTGTTTGACAATATAAACAAATTGTTGGTAGAGGGATTACTTTTTATGCAATAACTTTGAGATTCTATTAAAAAAAACAAATTTTAACTTAAAACATTTTTATCATAAATATTTTTATAACGCCTATACATTGTAATCCAAGTAAAATAATATTTTCTTTATCTGTGTCTTAATACCTGTTTGGGCTATATTAATTATGCTAATAGGCTAGAGATGAGGAAGGTAGAAATTAAAGTATATGTACCAGTCTTTGAATGAAGGTAAAGTGGGAGACCATTTAGGTAAAACCAGCCCAAATGAGATTGACATTGAAAACGAATTCCCACTTATGTGGGGCAAACAAAATAAGTTAAAAAACAAATATTTAGCCTGGATATTGCTCAAAAACATCAACAGAAAAAAACTAAAAAAAACAAAACACACTGCCCCCATTTAACACAAGGGAGGATTTTAGAAAACCCAAAGGTTCCTTCAAATGGTATCACAATCATTTTCATCACATTTGAATAGATGAATTATCATTTGGTCATTTAGCTCTAACAAAGTATATTAATTTTATTTAATAATTTCTCTCCATTTGGCTATGACAAACTGTATTATTATACCTATACACACACTTTATTTAAGAACATTTGTTTCCAGTCAATTCAATAAGGACAGTTGCGCCGGTATTTACATTATATACACTTAAAGGATGCCTTTTAAATATAACTGTTTTTCATAGCCTTTGTCATTATCAATAAGTAATTGAGAAGACATCTTCATATTGAAATTATTTGAGGTGTTTTGGCAATTGACTGACTACTAACTAAATCAATGTCATTTTTAAAAATGCTTACTATTTCATTTCGTAGCTTAATGTGCCAATTTTATAATGTGCACACCTTTGACTCTTACAGCTAAGTATTCATAAGCTGAGACTCCTGGATGTTGCATCACCAACTACTCTAAGTACTTGCAATCAGGGGTGACGGCACAGGGAGGGGGGCGGGGGGAAGTTTTATAGGCACCCATTTCTATAAAAAAAAAAAAAAAA
>CABFWB010006085.1:16466-36999 GCA_902151455.1 Timema bartmani
TTAAAAAAAAAAAAAAAAAATATCTGCCTGATTTCCCTCACTACAGATTTATTGTCAGTGTCTGTCATTAACACATTTACACTTCCATTTTTAGAAAATATCTCATCTCTCCAATTTGGATTTAGCCGATCTCGTCCTAACAAGACTTTTGACACAAAATTATTAATGACAATTAAGTTTAATTAACAATCAAGGTAAGAAACAAAAACATTTATGTGACCTTAAATAGACCCATAATTATCATTGGTTGACTAACCTAGTCATATATTTATCTATAGGCATATTATGAAATTGTTTAGTTGCTAAAGTAATATAGAAACAAATGTGCCACAGTCATTTCAAATTTGATATCCTTTAAATTTATAAGTATAAGCATCACATCTAGCTAATTACTCTCATGAGCAAAGAGTGTTCCTGGCTTTCCCTCTGTAAGCACTTGCCAAAAATGATCAGTGTCTTCATTTTTCACTTGAAAGAAGTCACCAACCTGATTTGACACGCATCATTAGTTTAGACTGAACCGAAAATGTCTCAATGTATTTGGAAATTTTCTACAAGCATTTTAAAAACATAATGTTGATAGTTCTGCCAATAACTTTTAGCTAAGGCTTCCCAAGAAATGCCAAATATTAACTTATCCCTAAGCGAGTGGTCTCAAAATAATCTGAAATCACCACTTGACGCCATCTATATCAATGACATAAAAAGTCAAAAACCGACTCACCAGCATATTGACGCCAGTGATACAACTTAAAGCGGACCAAGGGAAGTAACTTTGTAGGTGAAAAATGTTCAACCAGTACGTTAACCAACTCTCCCCGTAAAGCTGTTGTAGAGGGTCTAAAGGCAAAAAGCTATGTTTTGGTACTGTATTCAGCTCTGGCCTATTAAAACTATAAGTGTAGAAACCTATTTCCCTTTCCTCAGTTTTATATACATTGAAGAAAACTGTTAACCATACCACGTAGTTTTGTGGCCCGTGAAAGGGAAAAAGAACAACCAAATTCATTCTTGTAAAACACACATCTTGATCCCCCATTATGAACTTCACAGGACATGATCAAGGTAACTGTACTCATATTCATATACAAACAATAGCTTGAATAAGTATCGCTAACACAACGTTTGTTCACACTCACCAATGTTATGTATGTTTTGACCCGCACAAAGAAAACAAGAATTAATTCGACAAGTATCTCATTGTTCGGACTTTATTATAAACATATAACCCAAATGGGTTGTAAGACGCTGTGATCGGAAAAAAGAAACTATTATTTTACTGGAGTCACATCTAGACAATATACAACATGTAAAGTAAACCATAAACATCCTCCCAACTTGTCAACATAACAAATCTCTTTGCAATTTAACTTAACAGATAAACCAAGATAAAGCCAAAACAAAAATCACAAATGTTTTCTCAAAATGTATAACTAATTTTACAGAACTCAATATTTTTTAATTACCAAAAAACAGAATATTTTAATTATTAAAAACATTAGTTCTTTTCATCTACTAATAAAAAAAACCTTAATTTTTGTTGCCTTGTAGTTACAACCTTTCTTTACTTATAATGCCTGTGGCTGATAGTCGCAATAGCCATAAATATGATAAATTTATATATATAACAAAACTTTATTTAAGGAACGTTATATTGTGGAGCTTTCCACCAATCTTTATATTATTACTTAATGTAGAGCCTGTATTACAACATTTATATTACAGCATGTTATGATGAATAGTAAATACATTGAGAGCTAACACATAACAGGTGTGATCCTTTAAGTTGAGAACCTAAGTATATTCTTTCTAAATTTTGAAAACATGTTTTAGGTGAGATCAGCTGATATAGTACATCTTGTTTTGACAGACCTTTCCTCAACTTTGCAAATGGTTTTATCAATTTATATCCACTCCAATTTTGATAAAAATAAATAAATTTGGAAATGAATTTGCAATTCGACCGCTGATGCATGTGCAAGAGAGTGGACGTGTTAGGCATATAAGAATGGATTCCAAATTAATAAATTTAATCATACCCCAATTCATAGCTTAAGATTAGCAATGCCAAGCATTATAAGAGTTGAATTAAATATAATAATAAATGGGAATCTGAAAACTATGTTAGTGACAGGGTTGTTAGCCATTTAATTATCTATTCAAAAGTTTAAAAACCAAATATATATGTGTAAAATTAATTTGAAATTCACTTAAAGTGTTGTAAAGAGATCAAAAGAAATTTCTCATATAATTTCTCAAAACTACTGTAAATTCATTTGATATCAGTAATATTTAGTGCTTAAAATCATTTAGCATGTTAAGCTTCTAGGAAATATTGGGTTATAATAGCTATTTTTATACAAGGACAGACCCTAATATATTTAATAAACTTTCCTTTAAAAGGAAATAATTTGAATATAATAATTTACCTTAGGGAAATCCGAAAACTGCACATTGAAGTTTAGGAGCTGAGCAAGGTAAAGTAATTGATCTTTAGGTCGCACCACCTGACTGTTTTGGTTGCTGTTTTGTGGAGATTTGCCAAGGTTTCCAGTTATAACATTCTTGTTTTTGTGAATGGACTTGGCAAGTGCTTCTGCAGTTGGTGAATTTCCCCCCTTCAAAAGTTCTTTTGCTATAGTTGCAGTTGTTTGAAGATTAACACCTATGTAGAAGTAATAACAAGTTTTAGCCATAAATACATATTCATTTTCTTAGGTACAGTTCAGCAACACTATACACATGCTACTACTTGTTATGAGTGCAATCAAGATATGATTGTGAGGATTTATAAAGCGTTATTCAAAGGAATACCAAATCTAATGTCCTGGTGTCATTTTTTTTTTTTTTACATTCAAGCAAATACTCCATCAGAATGTCACCAGAGAAGAAGTGTTTGTCTAAATGTTATATGCCTACTGTGGAGTAATAAAGTTAATTATGTAGTTTAAAGTCATTGTTGTAGTGCAATTCACTCTTTTAGCAGGTCTTGGTACTTAACTACTTCAGTGCAGTTAGAGGGTTATAGAGTTTAAACTTATTGACTTAAAGATCCTAGATTGCTCAAGTTGTTGTAGCATCAACATGTAAATCATTATGACCATGGCTAAAATGCCTGGCCATATTTCATTTTTCTATATTACACAAAATTACATCAAATTATCTGAAAATACATGTTTGTTGAGGTTTATTGAATTTACGATGATTCCCATTTCCTGGGAAGGAACAGTACCTTAAGTTCCATCAAAGTGTCAGTTGACCATGGAATAAGAATGTCAAGCTAGATCACAGGCAGATTGTTAAGGTGGGCATGTCGGGGATGCAAGAAAAGGTCAGTGTTTTTGTAGTTTTATAGCAAAATATTTTTACAGTCTTAAGATTCGGATGAACACCTACTATATAAGAACGCTAAAGTTGTATAGCCTATTTCTCAGAAACTTTACATAACAACATCATGCAGTTTTTTGTATTATATTTAACTTGTAAATTTAATATGAATTATATTAGTAAAAAAAGTTAAAAGTTAATATTTAGTTTGTTACAATAAGATGCAATTTTGAATAAATTAAAATTAAATTAAATATTAATTACAAGAATATAGTTTTGAAGCTATCATATTATTATAGAGAATAACATAATGTTCAATCATATACAATGAATAGATATAATACAATAATTTTTTACAAAATTTGATATTTTAAAATTAAATAATGTCTAAACTGTTGAAAAAGTTCTGTCGTTTCCTCATAGATGGCTCTGTCATCGGAAGCACCTCTCCCTCTCCTCCTCAACCCCTTTTTGGCATTATCTATCTTTCCATCTTTTTGTAAGCCCCGCTACTCCCCTTTCCCTCTAATCATTTATATCCCGTTCAGGTAAAACCCTTGACTTGACACTAATTGTCTTTCTCTTTATTACTACTTTTACCTCAAAGCCTGAGTTATTGAAAATGTTCCGTGATGTATTTGTATGATATATGTTAAAAGTTTTTATATTGAGTGGATTTGATTATGTTTACCTTATAAATAATTTGCATAAACAGTATTTTCTTGAGTAGATAAAACCTATTTGTATAACATTGGTTTTGTAAGAAGAGGTGAAAATGATTTCTCTAAATAGTTTTATTCTTGTTTTATAGACGAACAAGACCTTTTCCATTTTGAAGATATTAAGATTCAGTGGCGCATACAAGAGTTTACTTAGGGGAGGATGGCCATGTGTGTCGAAGCTATTATTTCTATCCCCTGAAAATATTCATCAAATTAATTTAGTTTAGGACATCTTTCTTTTTAGAGAAAAAAAACAACAAAAAAACACACACACGTATATACAGGTTGTTAAAAAAAGGGGTTCAGAAATTATGAATCTTGTTGTACACATTTAACATAAGTAGAATGATTTTAATGATGTTACATGACCTCTAGTTGTGTCGATACGTCGGTAAACTCCAATAGTAGTAATAATAATACAAAAAAGCGTCGTAGAAATTATAGGTCCACAAACCTACTCACATAGAGGTAAGGGCAATTTTGTATTTTAGTAATAAAAAATAAATGGTACGGTGCACCACACAGGCTTGCTCTCACTTTTATCTTGAAATAGACATTTACTAAAAACTCGTTAAGATTTGTGAAATTAATTAATATGCCTATACATTGCTGTAGAAACGCTATACCAAAAATCACACTGTTACTCTATGCAGGGGTAGCTTAAGGGCCGTGCGAACTGGGCGGCAGCTTGAGGGGACGCCAAACAGAGCAAGACATGACCTAACGTAGCCTGGGTGGGATATGAAAATAATCCCCAAATCTAACAACTTCAAACCTAACGTAACCTGGGCGTGATATGAAAATAATTCCCAAACTTAACAACTTTGAACCTAACGTAGCCTAAGCATGATATAAAAGTAGTCCCCAAACCTAACAACTTCAAACCTAATGTAGCCTGGGCATGAAATGAAAATAATCCCCAAAACTAATAACTTCAAACCTAACGTAGCCTGGGCGTGATATGAAAATAATCCCCAAACCTAACGTAGACAGGGCATGATAGTGGAGTTGCTAAGCTTAACAAACGTTCAATTTTTGATACTAACATGAGATTTTACACATTAGTATAATTTTATGGTGAGTAAAATAGAATCTAGGGCCACTCTTAAAAAGTTATTTTACATTTGCCAGCCTGAAATAATGGCGCCTTAAAAATTTATTTTTTTACAATAATAACATAAACCGTTCATAATGTCAAAGTATTTGTTAAACTTATAATGAAAAATAGAGAATAACATTGTCTACAAAACAGGTTCTTGTAGCTTTATTTGTAATCTTATTAGTTTTTGTACAATCTTGAAGTGAAACATTTTGCGTATATAGTTAACATTTGTGGAGTTTCCCTTCAAATTATTTTCCTATTACGCCCAGGCTACATTAGATTTGGGTTGTTAGGTTTGGGGACTATTTTCATATTTTCCTAGTGTACAATCACCATGAGAAATGTGGTAGCTGGCAGCTAGCAGACGATTTAAAAAAACTGCCAAAAGAAAAATCAAATTAATGAAATCGTTTTTGTGAAAGTTTTTACTGCCAAAAGTGACAATAAATCAACATATTATGTTCATTGCAGACAAAGGCAGATCCAGATCATTTTCATAGGGGGGTCATAATTATAAATAACATAGTTACTTACAATGTTAGATTTTTGTTTAACGCCATTTAACAGTTTCTCATTCATATTTGATCTTATGTATGTTTTAAACCATGGTCATCCTCCCCAATTTAAAAAAAAATCATAACTTAAACAATAACCATTAATAAATATATGAAGTTAAAAATTAATAAGGGTATCAATATTCAAATTTACTGTTTTAAAGGAGTGGTGCTGGTAGATTTATTTACATTTTCAGTCTTTCTACTGTATATACTTCTAAATATCTACACCAGCACTGTTTTGATTATCTGCCCTCAAACGGAATGTCATAGAGTAAAATGGTACATGGCAGCAGCATGACAAAATGGAAGGGGTTGTCCAAGGTGTTTCTATGCCTTTTAGCACAAACCATAAATAACCAATATTTCAAACAGTAAATTGTTGAGTACAATTATTTTTATAAGAGTTTGAGAGTTTATAGAGTGATATCGGCTTTAAATAAAGAACAAATAAAATTCAGCATGGCATATTGTGGAGTGATGCTAATGACAAGGAAGAGGGTAAGGCATAATAAAGCTATAAGGTTGGTTGGATTAGAGCTGAGAAAGTACAGAGCATAAAATATCTTGGCAGCGTGATTGAGTAGAAAGGTGGAAGTAAAGAGGATTTAATTAGAAGAGGACAGCAGGCATAGTTGTTCTATAGGAGCGTAAGAGACCTGCTATGGAGAAGAGAAGTTCCCTTGAAGTGTAAGGAGGTGCGTGCAGCGCGTACTTTGTACCCATGGTCACATATGCAGCAGAAACATGGACAATGAATGTAAGAGTGACTAGGAAAGTGGAGGCCATAAGAATGGAGTTTGTGAGTAGCATGTTAGCTGTCACGAGGAGAAACTAGATTAGGAATGAAGTTATCTGGGAAAATAGTAGAGGAAGCAAGACTGAAATGGTATGGGCATGTAATGAGGATGGAAAAAGAGATGATGCCAAAGAAAATGTTGTGAATGTATGTAGGAAAAAGACAGCAAGGGAGGCCTAGAAAAAGATGGGAGGAGCAGATTACAGAAAGTGTTCAAGTGGAATGAGAAGAAGCTGGAAGCAGCCATTGATGATGATGATGATGATGACATAGAGCGCATGAGAAAATTTATATGGCTTAAATGATATAAACTAAAAATAATAATTTAAAGCTTCAATTTTGTGTATCCAACATTTAACCAACATTAACTCTCACAAAAAGAGCTCAAGGAAAATGTATACAAAAATCCAATTCCTTCAATTTTTCCCTCAACTGGAAGAGAACATCAAAGTTTTAATTTAAACAACTTTCTAAACACACACCAGATGAAGTGTATTGAATGCTGCAACAAGACTATAATTAAATGGAGTGGATAGTGTGCCCAGAAGTTATTTAAGATGTTTATAAACAGTTCTGTGGTCAAGCCAGGGCAGCACTCTGATAATTTCTTAGCATTCGAGGTGCCGCTCTGGTGTTTAAAAGGCCTTTAAACATAGTTTTGAAACAAAAATTTGAAACCAAGCCTGGTTGCAAAAAGGCCTCACAATGAGTAATAGATTCCAGGCCTGTTATTGTTATAATAGAAACACAATAAAGGTATATTAGATCAATCACAACAAGGGAAGGGAGTCAAGTAAATGATCTATTGTAGCTATTTTAGAACAGCTACCTACTTCTTTCCACAGCGTTGACAATCCTTTTCTTTACCTACTCCAATCCTTCCACTATTTTCTTGTATCTGTGTGACAGCCTGCCTAATTTAAATGAGTGCTTGACTTAACATACGTCTTTTCAAATCAATCTTAATGCTTCTGTGCTGGAGGTAGAGGGTTCAATTCTTGGTCCCGGCACAGATTTATCTGATTGCTAAACCCTTCCTTCTCTTCTGACCAGACGTGTATTAATCACAAGTTAAGAATGTTTGGAAATCTCTGCCTCCTCCATTTCATCTCACAATCACCCTACTATTACACATTAGTGCTGTTGCACACGTACCGATATCGTTGTTAGCACCGATACCGGCGTGGGTTGTTGCACACACACCGACACTATCGCTATAGGTGCTTGAGAGGTATAGGCAGTTTTGTGGATGGTGGCGAGCAAACAACATGGCTCCCATGTGGAATAGGAGGTTTCTTTTGTTGTGTTTGCTTCATCTCCGGAGGAGGCAATGTCGTAACCGGAGAGGAAGAGAATTTTGGGTGCATCCTATAGTAGCCGCAAGGACTCTTAGCACTTACCAACTTTTATTTGCTAATTTATGTCTAGTTATAAGAAATGTGGCTCCAAGAAGGAATACACTTCAAGCCAAAGTTTATTTTTCATCTCCCGGTCCTTGAATTCCTCACTTGTTTTGTCCCATAAACACGCTCTGCTCTCCACTAATTCAATTAAGGTCACTATGTTATACTTGAATTTACAAGACATTTTACTCAAAAGTAGAAAGGAGGAAACGAACGTGAAAGCAGCTAGCCTCACGAAATACAAAACCAAACAGTGCAAGTTGACAGCTTCAAACTAGTGGCCAACTGTACTGCGCACTGATATTGGCGTATTTATCGAGGGGACCGCCGACATGTCGGCATTGTGTGCAACAGGGCCATAAGATTACATGGATTCCTACTACCACTGATATCGGCGCCGGTACCGACACGGATATTATCGGTACGTGTGCAACAGCACTAAGATTAGCTCAAGTGTGTATAGCCTGAACGGGTAGTAAGAGGTGGTGATAATAATAATAATAATAATAATAATAATAATAAAAATGATAATAATAATAAATAATAATATAATAATAAAATAATAAATAAAGTAAATAATAATAATAATAATAATAATAATAATAATAATAATAATAATAATAATGGCTGGTGCATACTATGTGCCTGTGAATCTGAAATCCTTGCGATAAGTGAGTTTTTATGTAGTGTGTGGCCTTACATGCAATATTCACATCCATTAGGATTTCCAGCATGTGGTCTGGGTCATTTTTATATTCAAGCAATATATTTTCCACTGCCGGCTTGCCTGTCATAGCTTCATATGCGTTAGAATCTAACTTAAGACTAGGACAGGCATAACATTCAGTCCCCACCTGTTAATTGATCACTGTGAAAGAGTAAACCCACATTTCAACTATGATAAATTTTTCAGCTATGGCGGGAATTGAATCGGGATCCTTAGCACAGTTGACAGGTATGCTATAGACTTTGTTAAGGTGTTGGATTGCAATATATACAGTGGAACCTTTATATATCGAACTTATGTATATCTAAATTCTCTATGTATCGAAGTTTTGGTGAATCCTCATGACATAACATTGAATAACTGCTTCTATATATAAGTACTCTTCCTCCTATATAAATCAAGTTGTTTGTTTCAATATCTCTAACAAAAGGTTTATGTTCGCTATTGTTTCACTCTCTCTAATTGGCAGTGCGTGTTCATGATGTCAAAAAGAAAATATCTCAGTGTTGTGGGAAAGGTTGATTTGTTGAAGAATGTGGACAGTGGAATGAGTGCATTGATTAGGAAATATCTATAAATACAATAGACTACACAATATCATGTATAAAAAAGATTGTTTCTATACAAAGAATTTTTTTTATGGAACGATCAACTTCGATATGACGAAGTCCGAGTAACACTGTATTTGGCTTTAATATTGGTATTTCACGTTTAACCTTGACTATGGGCTTTGTATTGTTTTCATTTTTCGCTAGGCCATTCATTCACTTTGGTTGGGTGTGATCATGATCATTTTTATTATTTCTACCCGGTCCCTTTCTAAACTAGAATTTAACATCGAAAATATTTTATATTCAATGTTCTTGAACTTTAGATATTTAAAGTTGTATTAGTTATCTGTTTAAATACAAAACTAGCAGTAGTTTAGTTACTATTTAGTTATTGAATTATGTTGGTTAACCTGTCTAAAATCAGTGTTGATCATAATTTATTGCAATAAACATTTGATCAAACTTACCACATTTAGATAAAAAAAAATCATTTCATATTGTTTACTAGAAAAAATTATTTTAACCATTTTATTTTTAATCTTAAATTATGGACATAAACTATTATATACATTAGAAAGTGAAAGGAAATAAATTTCTCAATGAAACAATTTCTATCGCTATCATGTGCAACTGTGCATAGAGGAATGGAATTGGTACTGAAGGTGTAATCATAAACAATTACATTAAGGAATAATAAACAACATATTAGACACTTTAAATTTCTTTATTGTTTATGTTTATTATGTTTTCATGTGTGGTAAATTAAGTTACAAAAGCATACTTTGGGGAAATATTAGCTCATTAAAATGTAAATTTTATTAGTTTATTTTTGATAAGACAGTGTTCAAAAACATGGTATAATAATGTTAAGTGAGTGATAGTGAAGGAAGCCATCCTGAAAGGATAGTTACATTAGGACATGATAGAAACAAACACACTTCTCTCTTCATTTCTTCTTACACTTTTACACTTTCCACTTCTTCAAACTTCCACAGTTGCACATTGTTTTGAATTTTCGGAAATATTTGTTTTTCATATTAAGAGACACATTAATGAAAAAGGAATATTTGCAAAAATTCAAAACAATGTGGAAGTGTGAAAGTTTGAAGACATGGGACGTGTAAAATTGTAAGAAGAAATTAAGAGAGAAATGTGTTTGTTCCTATCCAGGCCTAACCTAACTATCCTTTAAGGTCAGCTTACTTCACTATCACTTACTTTACATTATTGTCCTGTCTATACACTGTCTTACAATAGATTTCTAAGCCATCAGGCGATTATTGATTTTATTAACTTTTTTTAACAATTGTTAGTGTAATTTTAATGTCTTTGAGACTTGAGTGTTGAATTTATTTAAATTATTTTTATTATAATATTAAATCTAAGAGTTGTTCCTATTTTTAAATATTATTATTATTATTTAGCACCGCATCTTACTACCCGTTCGGGTTATATGCTTAAGTACTAATTTAGCTAATGGATTAGGAGTTAGGAAGGTCTAATTTAGGGAAAGTGAACCCATATTTGCATGGAGGGAGAGTGGAAAAACATTTAGGAACCCCCCCCCTCCTGTTCCCCTGACCGAGATTCGAACCCCGATCTCCCTGTCCTCGGCAGTCGAGCTCAACACGACTAGTGCGTTAGCCAACTATGCCACTGAGGCGGGTTTTTAAATGTTAAGAGTTGTTTTATTATATTTTAAAAATCTTAACTTTCAAAAATGTAATATTTACATTTTATTTTTGTTTTGACTGCTGACATTTTAAATATACAATTTAATTTTAAAATAAGCAAATATAATTATACACTTGACATTTTAAAATATGAATATACTCAAACTTGGGAGCTTTTATAAATACTTAGTTCGAGTTTGACTTAAATGAAAAAACCCAAGCTCGCAGACCACTAAACTCAGTAAGGTGTAATAAAAATATGCACAAGCTCACCAGTCATATCCTTTCATGACTATTTTTAAAATTATGTGTGCAAAGTGAATATCAATGACCATTTTTTATCACCAATGTATTTAATTAAAGATGAATCCAATTTAAGGATTGTATGAAAAACTGAATAGATTATTGTAATCAAGTGCCAATAAATAGCTCAAACAAGAACTAACCTGCTTTAGATGGTGTATTCGGTATATAGTTGTTTGACACACCATCAGCCATAAGCAAAAGTCCTGGCACAAGTTGACGTCCACTACTGCCCCCAGGAGGTATTTCTTGACTTTTTTCGTCTTCTAAAAAAGTCACCTAAGAGCCATAATGTTTAAAAAAAAAATTAAGAAAACCGTAGACATTAAGACATTTTTACAATCAATGATTCAATGTATCAATGTTCAAAAACAATGGAGTTTGGTGTGTATATAAATAATTAGTTAGCAGGCTTGTAAATAAAATAAAATAAGAGTAATATGTTAATTATGTATCTGTTAAGTATGTAAAATTATTAAAGATTATTTAAATAAATATTAAGAAGGGCTGGGCCGATCACTGAAGCCGATCATATGGTTTATACTCTTTAAAATATTACAAAGATAGTAGGCATACCAGCACACTTAAACTTGTGAATATAAACATTTTTTAAGGGTAGATGATATACAGAACCCTCGAAAAAAACTAGGGCATTTATTATGGCTGGTCAAGGAACTACTTTACTTATAATTTGGTTAGTTTAAAATTTAATATTACAATGATAATAAGTATTATTATTCGTTTTAAATCCAGTGTTTAAGTGTGCGATTTTTATTTTGTTCTGTATAATAGGTTCTGCTTATACAAGTTTAAAAATAAAAACCAAAGTTAATTTAGATATAATTTACTTGATGATTAATCCTACCTTAATTTAAAAGTAGTAAGGGAGAGTCAAAGAGACTTCGCTTTTCTCATAGATAAGTTTGTGATAGTTTTATGTAGGAATTTTAATTTGAAGTCTGTGTATAGAGCATCATGGTAAATATATTGATTTTTCAGTAAACACAGAAAAAATATTTCTTCCATTACACTTCAGGGAATTTAAATATGCATATATAGTTTTAAAATTATTTAACAGTTATCAACTGACAAATTCAAATATTGAAATTAAAATAAATATATGAGTTCTGAATCAATGATGTAGTTTTGAAACCAACAATAATTTTTTAGTTATATATTCCCTATATTCCACAGTTATGGCTTCCCGTGAATTTTCCCCAGTTTTAACTTCCCTTGAGTCTACCTTTTAGGTTTAGAAGTCTCCCTGTTTATTAGTTGACTTTGTTGATGAACTTGCAAAGAAAATCCTTCCCTACTCACAACTACTGCAATACAGTTTCCCTCTCATTAAATGACCTTTCTATTCTTAATACAACCTCCCACATCCCCTCTTTTCCATCCCCATGACAAAAGAAGTATGTTTACTTGGAGTACACTAAGAGTTACCCTATTTCTAGCAACAGAACAAAGGGCAATTGTGTCTACCAAGAGCTTAACAATGAGTCACCAGTAGTTGAAATGTGTGGGCCTGTGGATTAAGGATCTGTTTTAAGACTCGGTGAGCAAAAGTCCGATCATCGAATTACCGACTTTGTCATAATCCATTCCCTAAGTCGGGAGGGATTGGCTATTTCCCTTAAAGTTTTGGGCGGGAAACAAATTATACTTTATGTTCCGGGCAGTTACTGATGACTCATCACTGTTCTCTTTTGTAGACATTTTTCTTTGTTCTGTAGCAATCTTAGGAGTGGAGGGATGTTTAACGTTTGTGGTGAGACAAGTTAGGAGATGCATGATTCATTGTGCTCTATCAACAGTTATTTGTTAGGTTTAGCAACCGAGAGAGATAGACAGATTTAGGCGAGGAAAAAGATATTTTCTCCTCTACCATGTTTTGGGGAATGGAAATTATGGAGAAAGTAGCTTGCCAAGGTCAACTATATTTAAGTGTGCAGCCTACAGGGTAGCCAGAGAAATTCACTTATTAAATTCCCTAAATTTCCAGGTTAACCAAAAATTTTTTTTCCTGTTTATATAATTGTAAGCTACTAAGAATAGATGGGCCCTCAATAGCCAACATGGGAGAGTTAATACAATTTACAATTTATCTGTGACCTGTACTGATGAATACATTGACAAAAGTATCAATCCCATCTCTGCTTTCCTCAATTGCCGTTTACAATAATGAAGAAGAATTAACTAAACATAATTTAAAAGTTTCTCTAGTTTTGATGTAATGTAGATTATGGTCAAATTTACTGACTATTCCAGGTTTTATCTGCCTGTGGCCACCCTGTCCAGACAGGGAGTAAAGATTAACGAGGTTTCAAATAGAATATTTTAGGATCATCTAACCTAGAGTCTTTAAGAAGTTTCAAATCTATAAAAGATTTAAGGATTATCAAATCTAACTAACACTATGGTGTTTCAAACCTAGAGAACCTTTAAAGGGTGTCACACCTAGAAAACCGTTAAAGGGTCTCAAACCTAGATAACCTATCAGGGGTTTCAGAACTTTATAAATTCTTCAGAGGTGTCAAACACAAGAGATTATAATAATGTGGGCAAAAATTATTAGTAATTTATTAAAATTGTTTCAAAACTAGCACAAAGTTATTCAAAGGCTAGTATTCTGTTTACTTGTTTTAATCTTTTCTATGAAGAGTAGCTAACAAATATAATTATGTTTTAAATAATATAATTAAACCAAACAATTGTGATAAATATCAAAATAAATATTTTAAAGTGGTTAAATTTAGTTATCAATTAATATTTATGGAATAAGTTATTAAGCTGAAAAAGTATGGTTTTTAACTAGGGTTTGAATTTATATTGGTACTGTAACCTTGTTACACATAGTGTTGACCTAGAAATGGTCCCTCAAGCAATATCTCTCACTTGCAAGTCAAAAAGTATTAGTCACCTCACCACAGGTTGTCCTTACAATCATATTTTTTCTCCCTAACCAGTAAACAGCCCGGTCTATCCACCCCATAAATATCTACCCAATTGTCAAGTAATACAGTAGTAAAATACAAAGGACCATGTAGTCTGGTACCCAGCTTAAGACTGGTGAGTCACCACTATCTGACTTCTCACTTGCAGAGTTCAAAGGGCCAGCGAAAAAAATCAAGCTTAATATACTGAACAATGCCTTAACCCCTTGTGCCATAGTCGAGTTATCAATCAGCATTGGCCCCGCCCTAATTATTGATTATAAATTTCCATTGCACTTCTGATATAGAGTTATTAATGTAAATAAAACAGTGAAGTGACTTTTTTTGAGTATAAATTTTTCTAATATTTTAGCATTGCGTCTTGCTACCCATTAGGGTTATATGCTAAGTCAATAGGTGGATGACTGAACAATGAAATTTGTAAATGTTGAGTGAGAAGGATAGATGAATAAATAGTTAACAGTGAAAAAAAAAAGGCAAATAAGACTGCCGGCGGGGTCGAAACCCAAGTTAGCAAGATTAAGGAGGAGGTGATGTTGGACAGATGGTTTAAAACGGTGGTAGCTTTGAGATGTGTTTGATGGATAAACTACATAATGGGACTGATTTGTTTTCCCCTTTAAGTTAAATGTTAACTAAACCTAATTGTATAACATATTATGTATTAAAAGAAATGTAACAAGACAACTGTACATTTATTAGCAAGTAAAACAATTGAATATATATTGGAGAAGAAATGCCAAACAATTATCTTGAAAAGCAACCACCAAAATTATTTTAATAAATGGCATAGCCCACTCTAAGTTCAGTATTTTATTGATAATTTTTTTATATGTTTATAAAACCTTTCTGTTTTTTTCTAGGTCCTGTCCTAAGGGATCTGTAACCACTGCCTTAATTGTAGGCTTGACTGGCTGTGTGGTTGGTCGAAGATAGCCTAGCTGTTCGAGAAGTCCTTCAGCAGCAGCACGCTTGGCTAATTTCTTGTTTGGACCAGAGCCTGTACATGTTGTTTGCCCAATAGATACCTGAAAATACACAATATTTAAATAGACAAATCTGTTTGATCATTAATGATAATCTTACAAATTTATCTACTTTGACCCTTTTGCAATCGGTTTATTTTCACCATTTTGATTGAAAACACTCAAGCACTGTTTGGCCTTTTAAATTTCCCCATAAAAAATACTGAACATATACACATGTATAGATAGCACTTATACTATAAATATACAATATTAATGGGAAAAAGAAATTTCATCAATCATTAAACTACAGTAAATTTCAAATAAAATTGAAAACTTGATATGATGATACAGAGGAAAAAATAAATTCACTTTATGTCATCTTTCTTCATTATTCATCCAGCAAGAAATAGCACTTTTTTTAAGCATCATATCTAACTCACCTGTTAGGGCTATTTGACAATAGCATTTGTTTATTTAAAATTTTAAGTTATTTTATAAGTTGGTATATATTGAGTTGTCTGATTTTATAACTAAATCACATTTGTAAAAAAAAAGTATACATGTTTTAAGAGTCAAGACCTGCATGTCACCATTACCTAGTTAAATAAAGGGTACGGAAGCCCGCACGGACTTTCTTGCTTCATTGTTTAAAAATGGAGATATTTACTCAAAACTTATAATATATGTGAAACTAAATAATATAAACTAGCAAACCCAAGCATAAATTGCACTATACATATGTAAAACATTTTTTGAGTCCCGGTTTTAAATTTATAATTTTATTTTTAAAGAATTAATGTCCCCATTTTTATGTTTGGACCAATAAAAAAGATTAATATTGGATCCACAAGGGTCAACATTACGTATTAAAATTTCGACTTCCAGTTAAAATTTTTGACATTTTATTAGATGTCGCACATCTTCAGGTCATCGGATTCCTATTAAATTCCTCATTTATACATTTTGACTAATAAAAAAGGTAAATATTGAATATTGAGTCTAAAATGAAGATAGATCGTTGTTGTACAAACATTTCTCCTAAGAGGTTTAAGAAAAAATAACAAACTTTTTGAGAGACTTACTTATATTTAATTACTCTATGGATATGGAGAATTATTGCGTTAAAACTTAAGTAGTATCTCTACAACTAAAGCTCACAAAATTGTATTAATATATTTGCCAATATCTCAAAAACAGTTGGTTTTATAAAAATATATTTCATATAAAAGTCTTTAATTTTTAATAGTACTACAATTTTGCAATGATAAGTTATTTAGTATCTCAAATGGTTGCGGAGATACGGAAATTTTCGGCTCTGTAAAGTACTCTGAAAGTAATTTCCATGGGAAAATGAAAATAGCCAGTATATTTATAATCTTAATCAACGCATAGATACAAATTTTAATCAAAATCGTTAGAGCCAATTTTGAGAAAACTGATTTTTTTCTCTTTTCACCCTTTATTAAACTACTCTTAATTTCAAGTTCAAACACACACACACAGACAGAAGGCATTAAAAAGACCTTTTTTAAGGGCTCGAGGGGTCATGAGACGTTGACATCCATCAACATTTAAGGTTAGGTTTCTTTTACGGTCGCAATACTTTACCTTCAGTGTTCGACAAATTAAAAAAATATATATTTGCGTATAGATTTAAAGTTCTTGGTTTTATAAAAACACGTTTATTATAAAATATTTGTATTATAACTCGATCTACATATTTGCAATGATCAATAATTTATATCTCAAATAGTTTCGGAGATATGATAAAAAAAATAAATGATAATTTACTCTTCACACCGGAGCCCTTAAAGTCATTTTGCCGAAATATTGAGGGTAGCCATTTGGTTTGTAATATTTATAGGTGTTTATAAATTAAATATAATCAAAATTGTTAGAGCTGATTTTGAGAAAATCGACCTTTTCTCTTTTTGGCCTTCAGTAAACTACCCTTAATTTTAAGGTTAGATATCCAATCCCAAAAAACCCTCGGGGCAACCCTATAAAAATTCTAGATACCAAGTTTTAGCCTGTTCTGTAAAATAGTTTAGGCTCTAGTCGGAAGTACATAAAGACAGATTGAAATTCAAAAATAACTTTTTCGAATTCAAGGAGTCATGAAACGTCAAGATTCATCAAAATATCGAGTTCGATTTTTTTGACGATCACAATACTTTCTCTACCTGTAAGATAGCAAGAAAGTAAAAAGTGTAAATAAGCAATGCAAAATAAACTTCAAAGAAACTTACAAAAAAATTAATAGATCCTAAATAAACTTTAGTATAAAAACAAGGAGGAAAAACAACAAAATAGCAGCTGCTAAATTTATATAAACATGAAATAAAGAAAAAAATACAAGTCAGAAACTTATTCAGATAACTATGTAAACATGGTGAGTATAAAAAACTTTTTTTGGCAAAAATAGTTTTTAAAATAATATGTTGCTATCTGTTCAAGAAAATATGATCTAGAGCCTTACATTTAGGATGCAATGTTGTGGTGCCATTTACCAATTACTAAAAAACAAGAATTGGCTTGCGTTGATATTTACTGCATGAGTGTTTTAACCATTACTTGACTAACCGATCTATCAGCATGGTGGTCTCAGGGTTAACATCTTACTTTTTTTGGTTGACCATAAAAGAGAGTTAATTTTATCAAAAAATCAAAACACATTTTTACAGTTTGGTATAGTTTTGAACATGAGGCGCATCAACAGAGTAAGTAAGGTTTGCAAATATCTGCTGTGTAAGTAGTGATGAATTACTTACACTTAGTAACTTTTTATCATTCAAGGACGAAGTGCAGACATAATTTTGTGAGTTTATATTTAGTTTGGGGATGGCTACATCACATTAGTTATTTTTAAAACAAGTGATCATCAAGATTGCCAAATGTAAAATAGTAACTAAGGTTTTTAAACAGTAGAACTTAACCTTTACAAAACTCATTGTCAGGTTAGTCATGTTTATGGAAAAAATATGATGAGTGAAGGGAGGGTGAGAAAGTGGGTTGGACAGTTTAATAAAGGGAGAATATCAACGACAAGGAGATTAGCAGCTGCCTGTCCCTAGTCTATGTGACTGTTGAAAAAAGTAGATAAGAAAATTTGCAGGAATAAACAATTGATGTCTGACAAAATTTGCAGGAATAAACAATTGATGTCTGAATTGTCAATGCAACTTTATGACATTCGACAGTCTTTAATGCATGAAGTCATGAAAGAATACCTTCAGTACCAAAAACAGTTTTGAAGGCGAGTACCAAATATGCTCACAGAGGATCACAAGAAAAAACATATGGGATCAGCTTTGGAATTTTTGCACCTGTAGCAAAAGGGAGAGGTGTTTTTAGTAAGAATGTCACAGGTGATGAAACACCATAAACCAAGCAACAAGCAATGCAATGGCAGCATACTGGCTCCCCAAGAAATTCAAGAAGACACTATCCACCAGAAAAATCATGTGTACCGTGTTCTGGGACAAGCAGGGAATTCTGCAGGTGGAATTCATACTACAAGGTACGATGATCAATGCAGATGTGTATTGTGAAACTCCAAAAAAGTTGTGGAGCGCGATACAGAACAAAAAGTGCTGCTACCTGTTGGGTTTGGGAGTTGCGCTACTGCACGACAATGTGCGTACACAAACCCAGCTAATTAATGGCAGTTGCTTAATTCTTTTGACTGGGAGCTAGTGCATCACACCCCACTCTCTCTTTTAATCAGACCAGGCACCGAGTGAACTTAATCTGTTTATTAGGAGTCTGCAAAAATTCAATAGTATCAATTTTGAATTAAGTCCTATTTAACTCAATTTGATAGCTCAAATTGAACCAAACTAGAAAATGATCGAAAAGGTTTTAGGCCATTGCAAGTCCCCAATGTGTCCAACATGTTAATATTTTTTAATAATAAATCTAGAAAGGTAAAGTATATCCTTATGAATTATTGTTAATACAATATTTACTATACACTTGGAATAGGACATAAAATACCATTAAATTCTAAATGTTATTTTGAAATAGGGCTACATTATCACACATTGTTTCTAAGCCGACCAGCTGATATTATGAAAATTAATTTGTTTACATAAAGCAGAAAATAAATTACAAAATACTTTATAAGCGTGTCAAAACATAAAAATAAATATAGTTTAAGAAACTAAATCGAAATTTGTGATGGGTTCTTTATTTCTTCGTTTGAAATGACATATAGACCTCTCTGTACATGTGCATGGTATCAAATATTCATACCCAAAGACAATAATTATGGTATTACAGAAATGAAATGTGCATACACACTACAAGGTCTTGGAAATGAAACATGAGATACTGTTTAAAAAAATGTAACAAAGTGTATGGTTGGTCAATACATAATGCTGTATGTGGTAGTAGCCCACCACCACATTGGTTTTAAACTCTTAGAGAGTTTAGTTGCGGTTAACACTTTGGATTTCGTATTTTTGACTTGTAATTTTTTTTATATCCGTGGCTTAGGCATACATTTAATAAGTTTTATGATTGGCTGGGTACATTTAATCATATATTTATCTTTATTTAAATAATCAATAATATGAAAGAAAATGTGTTGGACTATAATTTTTCTAAACAAGATCGCAAATATCAAATACCTTCACGCTTACTTATATATTTATCCAAGGATTTCGAGCAAGTGCTAATAAAAAGCCTTGATTTTGTGTCAGACAAGATATTCATTAACTGATCAAGCAATGTTAAAGTGCTAGTTAAATGTGAAATATCCACACCATTTTAAATTGTAGGCCTGTATGAAAATTTATTGCCTGATTGCATGTTTGAAAAGAAACATTACTAAAACAGTTTAAGTTGCAAATCATTTTAAATAAACTATTCATATCTAGCGTAGTGGAAAAAACCTTATGTGGATAATCCTCTTTAGGTTGAGGTAAGAAGTAAAAAAGTTTAAGTGTGGGCATATTTCAAGGAAGGAAATAGATATGACACGTGTAAGCAATGTTCAAAGTTCAAGAAAAAAAAAGATCTTCATGTAGCATCCACATCATCTTCTAAATCTCCTCAAAAGCAGCAAATGATTCTTAACATTATAAAACAGAAAGAAAATTCATTCTCAAGGAAAAGAAGCTACAGCAATAAACAAGAAAATAGCCCGGTGATTGCATTATGCTATTTACCATACCAGTTTGTGGAAGAAAGGGGCTTTAAAGAGTTAATGCTGGTTAATGTTGTAATGCTTATCCTACAGCTTGGCACAGCAATGATTTTTGAAATGAACCTATTAAAATCATTAAAAAGCTGGTTTTACATTATAAAATGGATGACCTTAATGCCTTGATAACCATAGTTGATTCAAATTCACAGACAAGGATACCACCAGACTAACTGGCTTCAAATTAAAATGGTGTGCTCCATAAGAGAGCTTGAGACCTTCAACATGGGTAACGCTAGGT
>CABFWB010006086.1:0-29160 GCA_902151455.1 Timema bartmani
GTTTTTCTACAAAAACTAAAAAAAAACTGATTTTAACCTACATTCGCTTCCATATCATCTTAAATTATATATTTCCCTTTCAAAACAATGAATTAATGTCAGGTGGTCTGGGTGTTGTATCAGTTTTTGAACCACATTAATTTGTGAATCGCGTGCTGAAATATAATCTGCCGGTTCGGGAAAGTGTACGTTAAATGTATCACACTAATAATTTATATTACATTTTCTAAAAATATTCTTTTATGTTGATAAATATATAGTAAACATGGAAAGCATGATAAAATCAAACGAAAACAAAATAAAATAAAACAGACAGTAGCACAGGTATAAACACGAAATTATCTCCTTTTAATTGGCACAGTAAAAAATCTTGCCCTCTTGTCAACTAAATGAGCGTTTAAGTTAAGTTTACTTGAGATTTATTAGCATTACAGTAAACGTGCTTTTAGGCTTCATGTCTTAAGTAGTAAACGCAATAATTGTATATCATTACAAGAGACACCATCTTGTATATCCGAGGAAACGAAGCGAAAATGTATTTACAGCCTTCATTTTATGGCCGGGTCATTGTAATTTTTTTTAAGTGGGAATCGACAAAAGGGTTCCTACCTTTAAATAGTGAATCTTATTTACAAGCACTCTTCTTACCTGTCATGGTAATAAAACGTTTACTTCTTGAGAATCGTGTTTCGATTTAATTTTGTTAGAGGTTAATTTAAGATTGATTTTAAAATTTGGCACCGACATTTCGTAAACGATAATAATATTTATGATGAAATGTTTAAATATATCACCCCCAGTATTTTAAATAAGGTGATTATTACTACTTGAGGTAATACTTTCTAAAAAAAACTTGAACATTACAAAGAGTTTATAAGTTCTTTATTTAACTTATAGATCACACATTAGGCCTCTATTAAAAATGGTAATCTGAAGCCGGAAATGGCCGTTACATAATAATAATAGTTCTGTTTACTTTCATGACATTTTTAGAATTGTAAGTCTTAATATATTTATTACAAATAGAGATTTAACGATACAGATTTTTCTCGATTTCAATTTATAACTTCAACCTCGATTTTTTGATTCTCAATTTCGATTCTTGAAAATTTCCTATTTTATTATTTAATACATAGTAAGTAATATATTTATTCAACTTAATAGATAAGCAAAACAAGAAACTAAAGACTTGCGTAGTGATAAATAAACAATTCATTTTTAGACACAGAAAAAGCTGTATTAATGCATATTAGTCACAATTAATAAAATAATTAGGAATTACAATATTAACCATATATTTTACCTACAAATAAATCCTCACTGAGCCAAACATTTATAAATAATTTTTAAAAGGCCTAATAAACAATTACTATCGAAAATTCAATTTTTTGATATTTAGATGCGGCTATAAACGTAATTATTAAATATAATAACTTTTCTATCAAATCCATCATGAAATACTTTTTTTTAAGCACAGCGTCTTACTACCCGTTCGGTTTATACACTTAAGTACTAATAACGCTAATGGTTTTATGGATTAGGTAGGTTATATTTATAGGAAGTGTAACCACATTTTCATGGAGGGAGAGTGGAAAACCATTTTGGAAAAACCACCCTCAGTACACCTGACCCGAGATTTGAACCTCGAACTCCCCGTCATCAGCAGTCTAGTCTACTACAAGAGTAGCGCGTTAGACCACGCAGCCACCGAAGCAGGTCTAAAATGATATTGAAACACATAATATTTTTAAATAATAACTCTTCTGATAATGCAAATCCAACATTCTTTATTTAATAGCTAAAAGAAAATACATTAACCATTAAAAAAGAAAAGAAAGTAATTATAGCCTATTCCATGAAAGACAATATTCATCTGAATACTTTACTACATCCAGCCAATCATATCAGTCAGAGAGAGGTTATATGGACATTTTTATTTTTGGTAGGTGGCATGCCTGGTTAAGAATCCCCGAGGTGAGACCACACACGCGCATGCGCGCGCTCAAGCATGCGCGCGCTCAAGCATGCGTATAGGTTGTAGAACTCTTACGTAAGATGACCTTAAATAACTCAAGTTTAAAAGTAGCTCCAATCGGGCAAAATACTTTGAACCTCGTCAAACAATTAGTTCGATGGATTTTCAAAGTTCCAAATTAAAGCTTGAATGAATTATTTATTTTGATTCATTAAACATATAATCCAACCTATAGTATCACACTTCAACAAATTTTAATTATGAATGTTTTTAAGGACGTTAATTACCTGTGACGTCATGACAGGTCAAAATAGGATTTCTGCTGTTAGTGAATTTACGTTTTACTCATCGAATTTTAAAGATAAAACGTTGAAATAAACACCATAAATAATTCCACAAATAGTCTTACAGTAACACCACATTATACTTTTTTAAATCTTAAAGTAGTTTTTTGTAAAATAATTTTTTTATAAATCATCTAAAAAGTAAGGCTATTTTTCTTGGTCACGAAAATGTCCTGTAGGAGTCTTCCAGCCAGGACGTAGATTAAAAAAGTCCTTGAAAGAATATGTCTATCTAGGATAGAAACAAGTAGGCCTAAAGGTAAAACTAAAGCAAGTCAATGTTTTCAAGGAACAAATTTTAAAATGAATGTGTAAACTCGTTGGAGGAAGAGGGAAAGTGTTATCAGTAGATACACAAAAGGTCTCTCAAGGTGATCTTCTCATTTTCTTCCCTATCTTTCTATTTTGTACATTGGTATCTAAGTGTGATTAGTGCTTAGACTGCTTAGATGCGTCAAGTTAAGATGCAACCCGCTTAACAAAACAGCTTAGACATCTATAAGTAGAAAACTTTGTTAAAAAACCACCTAGAACCAGATTGTCTTTGACCATATTCTCGATCTTATTTCGAGTCGAATATTGACGCACCTACTAATAACTATTAGCGACATAATCTAAGCCTGCAGCCAGTGTCGTGTCGTGAATTGTTACAGGGTAAGCAGAGTTATAATCCATTCGTCATAGGAGTGGTGTTAACTGACAGGAAAAAAAAACTGTTAGAAGAAAAACATATGGTTTGGCGTATGGACACATGAGAGTAGATCTGGTAGCTTTAGTTAGCTGTCAGCTATAACCCCTCCTATGGTGAATGGACTATAATGTTGAGAATGAAGGAACGAAGAAAAGGTCAGTGTTTAGCAGTTTTGATAGCAAAACTTTTTTTTTGTCAAAATAAATAAAATATTGCCTTATATACAAACATAAAGTTTAATTTTTTTCACGTGGTGATATCAACAGTTGTTAAATATCTGTCAAGAATGTTCTAAAATGTAATAACAACTTTTTATCTTAATTTAAAAAAAACCATTCTCATCTGATGCCGCTATCCTCGTGACAGATATTCAACAATTGTTGATATCACCATGTGAAGAACATCAAACTCTATGTTTCTAATGGAGAAATATTTAATTTATTTGGGCCAAATAAATGTTTTGCTATAAAAGAAAAAGGAAACAAAAAGCACTGTTCTTTTCCGGCGTTCCCGACATCCCCACCTTAATATTATTATTATTATTATTATTATTATTATTATTATTATTATTAGTATTATTATTATTATTATTAGCACCACGTCTTACTACCCGTTCGGGTTATACGCACTTACGCTAATGTGTAATGGTAGGGTGATTGTGAGATGAAATGGAGGACCTACAGTTTAACGTGGGATCCGAACCACGGTGGAGGCCTGGCATTCCTCACATTAACAAGTTGTGATTAATACACGTCTTGTCAGAGGTGAGGGAAGGGTTTGGCAATCAGATAAATCTTTGCCAGGACCGAGAATTGAACCCTGGACCCCCCCAGCACATAAGTCTGACACTTTACCCTTAGACCACCAGGTCACCCCCCCACCTTAATACAAACCAATCTTGTTTCACTTCGTAGATCCATTCCCCTCTCATCCTTTCACTTATATCAACTGGTTTAAGTGACTGATAAACCACTTGAGGCACTCACACCAATCGGAGAGCAAGTTGCTATTAAAATATCGCTGTCGAGGTGTTCTAGTTTACCTCCATTCGAGTTACCGGATGGTGTGGTGTCGTCATTAAAATCTTGGGAGATCCCGCGGCTCGGTGTGACGTGACGTGACGTTGATTAATACTGTGGCCCCCCCTCCCTCCACCACACACACTTGTGACGTCATCACATATCATGTAGGGATCGCGAGCTAAGGTAAGGTTTTGTTTATTTGCAGATTTTATAGTAAAACATTTTTGGCAAAAAAAAAAAATGCTTCTGTACAAACCAAGAGTATAATTTTATTTATATGGTGATAATATCAACAGTTGTTGAATATCTGTCAAGAGTGTCCTGAAGTTTAATGACAGCTTTTTATATTCATTTAAAAAAGTTTCTTTTCTAATGCCACTATGCTAATGACAGATATTCAACAACTGTTGATATCACCACCGTGTGAATAAAATTAAACTCTTTCTATTTGTTTTGACAAAAAAAGTTTTACTATAAAATATGCAAAAAAAACTGCCCTTAATTCGGGTTCTCCACACCCCCCACCTTAAGAGCCCTCATCATAACAGAACCAACTCAGCACCCGGCTCGCGCGAGGTATTATGGGAGTAAAAGGGAAAAGAAAAGACTTACGATATGACAGAAATGTGTACAGTGTATTCGTATTTGAATGATTACTCGACATTTTCCGCGGTGACGATGGGGGACAAAGCGACAAAGTTTCTTGTTAATAACTACAGTATGGCCCCATTATGACAGAATGAAGATTTGTGAGCAGTGCTCATCTGTGAAGACATTCTAAAATGGTCAAATAAACAACCTTTTCAATGCAGTTTTTATCCAGATATTATTTAATATTTCAAAAATGTCCATATAGTTGATCTGGCAGTCTAGGGGTAAGGTGTCAGACTTCTGTGCTGGGGATCTGGGGTTCAATCCTCGGTCCCGGCAAAGATTTATCTGATTGCCAAACCCTTCCTTCACCTCTGACAAGACGTGTATTAATCACAACTTGTGAATGTGTGGAATGCCAGGCCTCCACCGTGGTTCGGATCCCACGTTAAACTGTAGGTCTTCCATTTCATCTCACAATAACCCTACCATTACACATTAGCGTAAGTGCGTACAACCCGAACGGGTAGTAAGACGTGGTGCTAAAAAAAAAAAAGTTATACATCTTCAGCGTACACTGGAAACTGATCCCAGATATTTTATATCAGTTATAAACTAAAATTTTAGTCAAATCACAGAAAATAAGTCACGCATGAATCAGCAAGCAAAGACTATTTAAAGTGATAGGTGTTTTAAAACAGGCCCACCCAGACCAAGTCCCGCCCTAATTTTCAAATTGTCAACAGGTAAGCCCATATTTTTCCGTGAAAGGCAGCTTTTATGCCTTTACCCATAACCATGGGAAACATCAGAGAAAGGTTCAGCAACACAAAGAACCTGGCGTGTGAATCACTTCCAAAAAAACGTCGAAAACTCACCTAGAGAAGATGTGGAAATACACAACTTATTTTGTCCATCGAAGCTTGCCAAATAACAGTAAATAATGTCATAAAACCATAGCGTGTACCAGGTAAACTGATCTAAAATACTTGCCTGTTTATGATATAGCTTTCTTCGGTGAACCACACGCATTTCACACAGTTAAAAGGGATGGAAAATACGGTGTGGCGGGTAAAGGAATTGTCTGTAAGTACAACAGAAACATGTTAAGAGTTCTACGAAGCGAAAATAACTACCTTGGCGCCGAGATTTTTTTTAAGAATGAAACGACCTACCTTCCGGTCGTAAATGCACTTACCTGTGTGCCATTTTATTCTTCTATTGGAAAGCTTCAGTTAGCTACAAAGGTATATATTACATCGTTAAAAACAAATTCAATTACACAAGTTCAACAACTACTTTTTCTACTTGTTAGGAGATTTGTTAATCTATTAGTATTTTTTTTAAATTTCCTGTAAAGGGGTGAAAAGGGTTGTTTTTCTCCTAACAGTACACCCAGTGAAGTCCAAGAAACAATAAAACTTGATTACGTGAAAAAACTGTGTGTCTAAGACACGTACTAATTAGTAATTATGCACTGTTACTTAGCCAGGGTCATAATGTAATCCGTCAAGTTAAGACTGTACCTTCCAGACTGAACAGAGTGTACATTATTTAGTACTATCAAATGCCGCTAGGAGCTATACATATAATCAGAATCTGCTTCATATATTATTATTATTATTATTATTATTATTATTATTATTAAGCATCACGTCTTACTACCCGTTCGGCTTATACGCTTAAGTAGTAATTACGCTAATGGGTTAGGAATGGGAAAGGTTGAATATAGAGGAAGTGAACCCGCATTTGCGTGGAGGGAGAGTGGAAAACCATTTATGAAACCCCTCCCCCCAGTTCACCCGACCAAGATTCGAACCTCGATCTCCCCGTCCTCGGCAGTCGAGCTCAACACGACTAGCGCGTTAGCCAACTACGCCACCGAGGCGGGTTGCTTCATATAAAACTCACACTAAGTAAAAATGTTTTTTTAACTATATAAATATTGTCAAAAGTGAGAATTATACCACTGTTACAACAACACCTCTCAACTGACGTTCGCAAACGTGCAAAGACCTCCCTTATCGACTCACCCAACTTTAGGACAATAATACTGCCAAGTGGTTCTATTGTTGGCAAAATATATAATCCTGAAACTTATATTTTGGTAAACAGCTAGTGCACGTGCTTTGGAGATGGTTACTCAAATTACCGAACATTGTAATTGATTCAAATCCCAGCATTGACTCGAATGTAAGGGTAAGAGGGTTTTTCCATTATTAAAAAAAAAACAAGCTTTAAAGAATAAGAATACTCAAGTTTGGTTTTACCCTAATCCCTAAGAACACGTGTGCCTTTAAATCTAGAAAGGCGAGACAGTATAAATAATATGGAATTAAGTCATTTACTTGGTCATTACTAGCCATATAGTCGGCAACCGTGAAACTAAGACAAAAAATAATAATTGTAAACTCATTTTTTTAAAGCAGTACATTAAAATATCGACTTTGTAGACACTTGTGGTCGAAAAAAGCAAAATATTTTGCTATGCATCTGTAAACCTAGAAATACAATTATAATAATTATTAACTATGATGTTGTTACCATTACACACACATTAATTAATAAATTACCTTCCATCTAAGTACTTTTTCTTAGTAAAAATATTTCAACGGACCTTAAGTTCTTAGAGTGAAAACAATCTAATAAAAGTTTCATTCTTTTAGAAATTTCAGTTGGTGGAAAGGGAGATTAATTAAAATGATTCTTCGGAAAAATTCTCTGTGGGGGGGAAGGGGGGGGGCATAATTTTATCCAAAGGCTTGCTTGCTCACGAAATTTTATCTAGGCCTTATTGACAATAGGGGTTTCTTGCTTTTAAATTTTAGTGTCAGATGGTTTAGTCCTAAAAGTCAAATATAGTTTATAAGTCACTTTCTGAACCGACTAATTATATCAGCACACGATAATTTCTATGAGCGAGCTCGAAAGTTCCTATCAATTTTACCGGGAAAGGTATTTTCACATACCTTACAGGGTTCTTTTACATGTCAAAATAGACATGGGACCGGCGGTTTTACTTCCTCTCCGAAGGAAGTTGTGTTATGGAGTTTTATTGCTCAAGAAATATCCGTCGAACCCCGGCTGGGTCTGAACCCACGAACATCGGGTCCTGAGGCGAGCACTTTATCCCAAGACCACCACGATCGACAACTATTATACTACTATAAAGCCACGGCTAACTCACTCACTGACATTAATGTTTACCCACTTCCAGATGAGCTAGAAACTTGTAATTTGACACACTTATAGCTTCTAGCCTGTAACCTACGGGAAAATTCCAAAAAGTTAAAAATTTTAATTTTCAACCCCCGGAAAAAAAAAATTCAAAATGGCGGAGAAACTTTAAAGTCGGTGTGGACCTTTATTTGGAGGTCTCTTGTGGCTAAACGGTAAGACCTCAAAAAACGGCTCTGGAATTACATTAGTTTACATCCAATTGCAAAGAAAACCCGCAGGGGGTTTCGGGGCGGAGCCCCCAAAGAGCAAGGCGAGTAATGATACACGAGTATAATTTGTAAATATATCGGGAGTATTGTATCCGTAGTTTAATCGGTCTTATTTAATATACTCTTTAATCTATTTCGTCAAATGATGTTAAGTAATCGAAGCCGGACCGAAGTGGTTTCTTCGAAGCGACCCTTGTTTTCAGTTGTTCCTTGTCCACCTCCCTCCTCCCTCCTCCACTTCCTTCGTTGAAGCGCGCTTGGGTGGTAGTCAGAGTTAGCAGGTGAGGTTATATCTTGCCTACCCACTAGGCCTATTAACAACTTCATACACACCGACACTTCACGGCAAGACAAACCTAAGTCCATTTACATCACGTTCATCTTGGGAATTCAACCTGTGGCACGTGGGCCACTATCAACCCGTTGGCTCATGATAAATGTTAAAAAATATCAAGGAAAAAAATTATGACAAATATATATATATATATTACATAATAAACTAATAAAATAAATAAGTATTTTATTTACGGTTATTAAGTTTTTTTATAAATGTTTTTTTTTTTTTGCGTTTTGCGAAAATAAAAAAATAAAAATATTGTGTTTTTATACAAATGTACTTTGAACCGGCTACCTCTTGATATGAAACAAGAGAGAACATACTTCACGAGAAATCCTAATCCTTAGTGTGAGTATAAAAATGAGCTGATACGAATATTTTAATAATCATGCAATCCTAATACTATCGGTACAGTATTGCGGCCCGCGAGCCAACCAGGGACATAAGCTTTGGCCCTTGGACATATAATTTTGAAGACCCCTGACCACACAATCTAGTCTAGACATCTCTAGTTTTTGTTTCAGATCACAAGAATCTCTTCAGAATGACCCATTCAACTTTAACAATTTATTATTATTATTATTATTATTTAGCACCGCGTCTTACTACCCGTTCGGGTTATACGCTTAATTACTAATTACGCTAATGGATTAGGAATGGGTAAGGTTGAATTTATAGGAAGTGAACTCGCATTTGCGTGGATGGATAGTGGAAAACCATTTAGGAAAAACCACCCTCAGTTCACCCGACCGAGATTCGAACCTCGATCTCCCCGTCCTCGGCGGTCGAGCTCAACACGACTAGCGCGTTAGCCAACTACGCAACCAAGGCGGGAACGGCTAGTTCAAGCTTCAACGGGCCATTTACATTTTTTTTCTAAATTGGTTCATTTATATCAAAATGAGGAAATTCTACCACTAATATTATGAAATTCAAACAAAAGTGTTTAGTTTGAATAACACAAGAAAGAAATTTTCAAATACTAGGTTTTATATCTGTGATACATATTATTTTATTCTCTTGAAACCAGGATGATATATTTAAACGCCGTTAGAAAAATATTAATATTACATCATACTGATGCGTGTCTCAAGTTTTTAAATTACATCTCAAATTAATGTGTAATCAAACTAAATGTGAAAACAAAATCCATAAAATTCTGAAACCCGCCTTTCAAGGGACGTTTCAATGCTAACGTATCATTTTCTGCATTTATTTTCAAAATTTGTTATTTATGCTAAAATAAGGAATAATGAATATTCAGTAAAGGAGATCAATTCAAATAAAATACCGATAATCGCGTTTTTAAAGATAATATTCAATCTCAATAATGATGTGTTTTTTTAAATTAATAACGCATTAATTTGAGTTAATTTTCAAAATTAATTTAAAACTTACATTTAATTCAGTTTTAGTATTAAAATATAGCTACAATAGCCCCACGGCTTCTTTGGTTCTGACTGACAGTTCACAGCTGACTTCTGACAGTCAACATTTAGGTATATAACTAAATTTTGACTGTCAGAAGTGACAGCTGCTAAACACATGTTTTTTGCAGATCATATGGTTCGGCGAAGGGATACATAATTTGGTCCGGTAGCTTTTCAAAGCCGTCAGCTGTCAGTCAGCACCAAAGGAGCCACGATGGGGCTATAGTTTTCTACAGCGTGGCCTTGACAGAAGCAACACTAATTTTATTTAGATAAAACTTTGAGTCATTGTTATGCCACGAGTAGCTTTCATAAACCAACAATAGTAATTGTGTGTTTTATTGATAGAATATATGTACATAATCGTATGTATAACCTGTTGCATTATAAATAAAATTGTATTAAAAAGTAGCTTATAGTCTTCTCGCGGAGAGATACATAATATATATTTACCATACACTATCAGAAATACCCGGCGTTGGCTGATATACATTACGCGGTTACCCCGGGCGACGCCCTGCTTTGCTTCAAACAAACAGAAAAAAGCTCTTCATTTTATTCGACCCGATTTTTAATTAATATGAAAAAAAAAATCAAAATTGTAAAATTCCGGCTTCCAGGTGGACATGTTCGTTCACATGGAATACTAGTTTTAAAATTTCGGACTGTTACATGCGGTGGATATCGTGAAATGCTCGTAACAGGCAGACTCTTTATTATATTAATAGACAGGTTGTTTCCGGGTTAAGCGGTTAAACCCTGGGAAGTGGTAGTGGATCAAAAAACTAACTCAAAATGTATTTTGAGAATTTATTTGCTTTAGTTTCCTTTTCGCGTAAACAACAAAAAACTAAATAACCTCGTTTTTCTGAAAAGGTCCTCGGCGATGGCCTAATATTAATTTTCCTGGAAGATGGATCGGTCGTGATGGACCTGTGACTTGTTCTCTCCGTTCACCTGATTTAACGACATTATATATATAGTATGGGGAGCTCTCAATTAAAAAGTGTACATAGTTCCTGTTAATGACCTTCAATCATTCCGACAAAGGATGACGCAAGCTTGCGAAGAAACAACAGTCGCACAATGTCGGTCAGCCACTCGTTCTGTCATTGATAAGTGCAATGTCGGTCAGCCACTAGTTCTGTCATTGATAAGTGCAATGTCGGTCAGCCACTAGTTCTGTCATTGATAAGTGNTACAATGTCGGTCAAACACTAGTTCTGTCATTGATAGGTGCAATGTCGGTCAGCCACTCGTTCTGTCATTGATAAGTGTAATGTCGGTCAGCCACTCGTTCTGTCATTGATAAGTGCAATGTCGGTCAGCCACTCGTTCTGTCATTGATAAGTGTAATGTCGGTCAGCCACTAGTTCTGTCATTGATAGGTACAATGTTGGTCAGCCACTCGTTCTGTCATTGATAGGTACAATGTTGGTCAGCCACTCGTTCTGTCATTGATAAATGTAATGTCGGTCAGCCACTAGTTCTGTAATTGATAGGTGCAATGTCGGTCAGCCACTCGTTCTGTAATTGATAAGTGTAATGTTGGTCAGCCACTAGTTCTGTCATTGATAGGTACAATGTCGGTCAGCCACTCGTTCTGTCATTGATAGGTACAATGTCGGTTAGCCATTCGTTCTGTCATTGATAAGTGCAATGCTTGTCTCCGGGCTGAAGGCCGTCAATTTGAACAAAACAAATAAATACAATATTTTATTTAATAGCAACCTATTTTGTTTTAGTTTAGTTTTTTGCTGTTTGCGAGAAAAGGAAACGAAAACTATCAAATCTCCAAAAGACGTTTTGAGTTAGTTTGTTGATCCACTACCACTTTACAAAGTGTAGCCGTTTAACCCGGGAACACCCTGTATATTAACTGTATGTTTTTTTCCCCTCTCTTTCTCTGTGAATACAGGGTGGGGGAGGGCGGATTAACTCACCTTACTGTGTGGAATCAAACCAGTTCAAGTTGAGGAAGAAAATGAAGGGAAGCCATGAATATATAGATATCCATAATATAATTGAAATCCGACACCTTAGCTCAGTCGGTGGAGTAACTGTCTACTAAACTACTGGTCCCGGGCACAATTCCCGGCATGGTCGAAAAATGTATCATCGTTGAAAAAACGTATCATCGTTGAAATGTGGGGTTCTCCTTTACAGTGATAAATTAACGGCCGGGGACTGGATGTTCTGCCTGTCCTAGACCTAAGTTAGATTATAAGGCGGATGAGGCTAGGACAGGCTTGGCAAGCCGGCAGGAGAAAATATATGGCTTGAATAAAAAAACTGACTACAGGCTGGAATCAGTCATGGATCTAAAGTAAAGTAAAAATTATAATCCTATGTCGAATAAAACGCATGTAATGATACTATTTTGGACCCCTCTCATATATTCAAAGTCATGGATGAAGTGTATTTTTCTTTAAAGAACTGTATGTAAATTTTCCTTTTAATATTTCATCCATGGAGGATCAGCCGTTTTCAGAAGTAATTTCAATATAATACGTTTTAAAACTTTCTTTCTTTAAAAAAGAAACTCCGTTATATTTGAAAATCAGCTGATGTGCTGGCTGCCTTTACCCAATGGGAAGCTAGCCTTCACAACATCAGGTCGACAGGAGTTTTCCTATTAGTTAGTCTTAACACTACTGACAAGGGGTCCAAGAAGCAACGGGTTGGTCATATATAAGCAGCTTGTGCGTATGAATCAAAACAGAACGTAATAATATCACACATAATTATAGTAAAAGAGAAAATCTCAGTTTGTAACAGCAATAGCTTTCCGCGTCAATTCGTAAATGAACAAAAAAATTGTATTTTAATATTAAATTTACAACGCTGAAGTGCAATTAATAAAATAAATCATGTACAATGTTAAATCTATACTAATTTCAACAATAAACCAACAAATAATCCCACAGTAAGAAATACACGTAAAATCAGATCGTCATAGCCGTGTGATAAAAAGTGCGCAGTAAGGCATACAAGTATCGTCATCATCAGAAAAAAACGGTAACGTTATAATTACTGCCCAACGTGGGGCATACCCGGGTCCACATCATCAACATAATCATAATCATCATCAGAAAAAAACCAGTATCGTAATACACAGAATAAAATCACCGTTTACAAATAAGTTTTCAATTAAATTAAATATAGCCGAATAGTAACACCTATACCTCAGTTTTAGCTTTTGTGGTGCTGACTGACAGCTCACAGCTGACTTCTGACGGCTTTGAAAAGCTACCACACCATATTATGTATCCCTACGCCGAACCATATGATCTGCAAAAACATGTGTTTAGCAGCTGTCACTTCTGACAGTCAAAATTTAGGTATATACCTAACTGTTGACTGTCAGAAGTCAGCTGTGAACTGTCAGTCAGCACCAAATAAGATAAAACTGAGGTATAGTCAAGGGAATCAAACTCGGGGCATTTGACTAGGTGGAAATACTCCACTGCTGAGCTACACATGAATCGTATGATCCGTATTTTTTACAGTTTTCATACAAAAATTATTCAGTGTTTTGGACAAAATAAATTATGAATTAAAGATCAAAGATATTATATTTGATGATTGCCACATCTAAGTTAAAGGTCCTTAATTTAGTTCTCTTGTCCGGGTGTCATTTTTCAATTTAAGGAACACAATTCGTGATGCCCAGGACAAACATTCAAGAATGTTCGAGATTACTATGTGTATAAAATTAAACTAAATAAATCTACTGATGAATTAAATTATTTACTTTGGTAAAAAAAAAAAATGCAACAATATGGACTTTATCCTGTCTTGTGGTCTAGAACAGGGTTCGGCATCAGGTTGGTCTTACTGCAATTTTCATTTGATCACGATCACGTAATAAAACTACATCATTATTAAAAGTCGATCTTTTTTTGAGTCTTTTGAGCAGATATATCAAATACTTTCAAAAATATTTGAGTCGAGCCAAAATATTAGAAAAAAAAACTCAAGTAGTTCAGTATACAAAAAATTATAATTTTATCCACTCTATTTTTTTTTAATATAAAGGTGGGGACAAAAATATTAGAGGGAAAATTAAATTTAAGATTTTATAAATGATAAAAATAAAGAATTGAAATTATAGGCTTGTGGGGGGCAGGGGGTGGGGGGGGGGGAGAAGGTGATCGTAAGACCTTTGATAATTTTATAAGTCAATCGTGGATCCAAAAATATTGGTGATCCCTGGTCTGGAGAATGTTTTTAAAAATTTCTCTCCCTGAGATAGTTGGTTGTTAGATCTGGCGTTAAAGTCTCTCCCTGAATTCGCTGGCGGGGGCCGTGGAGAATCACTTTTAGAAACCCCGCAGTAAATTGAACACTAAATACAACAAAAGCTGCTCTTCCTGTGGGTGAAGGGAAGATGGAACAAGGAGAGCAAAATAAAGAAGAGAATGTGTGAATAGAATCTCCAGCCGTGAATCTTGTCAGCCGCTCCAGAGAGTTCCTCCCATAACAGATTCATCAGCCACCATCAGACACCCTGGGTTTAAGGGGTAGTTTCCCGTGGTGTGGCGTTTGAGACGCGTACAATTGTGTGGTGTGAGCACCATATGAGGGACAGTATATTTACATACATTACTGTCTCCAGCCTGTGGCCTGGGTCAGTATTTTATTATTATTAGCACCGCGTCTTACTACCCGTTCGGGTTATACGCACTTACGCTAATGTGTAATGGTAGGGTGATTGTGAGATGAAATGGAGGACCAACAGTTTAACGTGGGATCCGAACCACGGTGGAGGCCTGGCATTCCTCACATTCACAAGTTGTGATTAATACACGTCTTGTCAAGAGGTGAAGGAAGGGTTTGGTTGTTTTTTTATTCAAGCCATATATTTTCCATTACTGGCTTGCTAGGCCTGTCGTAGCTTCATATTACTTATAATGTAACTTAAGACTAGGACAGGCACTGCATCCAGTCCCCACCCGTTAATTTATCAATGTGAAAGGGTAGACCCATATTTTCATCGACAATAAATTTTTCGGCCATGCCAGGAATCGAACCCGGCACCCTTGATTCAGTAGACAGACGCACTACCGACTGAGCTAAGGTGTCGGATTTATATAAGAGTTAACAAACGTTCTTAATACCAATTTCACCAGATTTGGTGGCCGCGTGGTCTAACGCGCTACTCTCTCAGTAGACTAAGATTTCTGATGACGAGGAACAAGAGTTTAGAATCTCGGTCGGGTGAACTGAGGGTGGTTTTTCCTAAATAATTTTCCACTCTTCCTCCACTCAAATGTGGGTACAATTTTATATATATAATCTTCCTAATCGCTAAAACTATTAGCGTAGTTAGTACATAAGAGTATAACCCGAACGGGTAGTAAGATGCGGTGCTAAAAAAAAAGTATGTTATATATGTTTGTGTAGTTCTGCCTGCTCATTTTGAAAGACTTTCAGGTTCAATTCCAACAAATTTCTTTGAGTTAGGCAACCCGCAATGAAGAAGGGTGTGACTGGTCACAGCCTTGCTGATAGAACAGGAGTCACACAAAATACATAAAAAAGAAAATGAAGAAACTAGGCTATTTAAGAGCGCTCATCATAATATCAGGCTCGCATCTGCGTTTGTGTGTGTGCACGTGAGTTATTGAAGTAAAAGGGCAAATAAAATATATACGATATGCAAGAAATGTGAGCAGTGCATTCGTATTTGAATGATTATTCGAAATTTTCCGCGGTGACGATGGGGGACAAAGAGACAAAGTTTCTTGTTAATAACTACAGTATGTCCCTATCATGACAGAATGAAGATTTGTGTACAGTGCTTATCTGTGAAGTCATTCTAAAATGGTCACAAACGGCCTTTTCATTGCAGTTTTTATCCAAATAGCATTTAATATTTCACCAATATTCTGTATTAGGAACTTCTATCAACTCTTAATCTCCATTAATGTTTAATCAGAAATGATCCACGTGCAATAGTTTTGGTGTAAATTTACGATTTCTAGCCGACTGTATCACAGAGTTGATTGACATTATGACGCACGATCTTAGCATGCAATTTCTGAACCAACCAACCCAATACTTATACACTAGCTTGTTTGAAGAGCAAAATAATAATAATAATAATAATAATAATAATAATAATAATAATAATGATAATTTGAGATTTTGATGGATGTTGACTTTTCATGACCCACTGAACTCGATTTTTTTTTTTACGATGCCTTCTGTCTGTGTGTCTAGTATTTGGTGTGGATCAAAAACTATTTTACTGATCGGACTAAAACTTGGTATCTTGGATTTTTATAAGGTCCCCTCAACCCCCTCCGAGGAGTTATTGTATTTTTTTTTTTCAAATTCCTCTCCAAAGATTATTATTAAAATTCTTTTTCACTGAATTACATTACAAACAAAATGGTAGTTCTCATTTTCTCATGCAAATGACTTAGAGGGTACTTTACACTAGTGGATATTTCCAATTTTCATCATTTCTCCACAACTAGTTGAGATACGAAATAAGTTATTATTGTACAATTGTAGTACTATTAAAGATACAGTTCTTTTATTTGAAATATATTTTTATAATACCAATATTTTCTGAACTATAAGCAAATATATATATATACTTTTTTTTAAGTCAGGCTTTGAAATTGAATTTGACTCTTATGCACTTAGGTGAACAAAGATATTTCTCTTTTCTCAATTTTTCTGTAAAAGTGTTTCTAGTTACTATTGTCATAGAGTAAGTAAGTAACAGTATATATTAATTCATTTATGATTTTTGGTGTAGTGTTTATACAACACTGTATATACCTATTATTTCATTTCACAAAACTTACGAGTTTTTAGTAAATTACTATTTTAAGAAAAACGAGGGAGGAAGTCTGTGCTATGCACCGTAACATTTATTATCTTTTGGTGTTCTATTTTAGAAAGCTGTATTGCCCTTTTTACACTCCTCTCTGAAGAATCCTGACTTAACCTCCAATAAGATAGGTACGTGTTCCTCCTCCTCCTATTACTACTACTACTATTACTACTACTACTACTACTACTACTACTACTACTACTACTACTACTACTACTACTACTACTACTACTACTAATACTACTGCTACTACTAATACTACTGCTACTACTAATACTACTGCTACTACTAATACTACTGCTACTACTAATACTACTGCTACTACTAATACTACTGCTACTACTACTACTACTACTACTACTACTAATAATAATAATAATAATACCAAAAGAATACTAAATAATTTAAAAATGTACGTTTATCGATGCTAAAGAGGTGATGTTTATTTCAAAAACATCTGTATTTCAGAAGAATTAACTAAAAAACTAGTAGTAATGTTATTACTATTCATATGTTCAAATAATTGTTACTTTTAAATAACTTTTTTTTTACAGTTATAAAATTTACTAAAACAATTTTAATATATTTAAACGTAAGTTCATGTGATGTACAAATGCCGCTTTTATTCTGTCTATAATATGAAATAATACAGTAAAATGCTATCTATGTTAACAGAAAAAATGGTTTTTTTCAAAAATTTACGTCCTATTATAATCCTACTAAATTAATAATAATACTGTGTGTCTGGGCTACATCTTTCTTAACCAAGCAGTGGAAATATTATCCAGTACTAATGTAACTTTGTCCAGGGGACGACCGAATTTACTAATAGCACATCCTTTCCATGGAGGCTATTTACATGTCCTGATGAGATGTATTTATGGCGATAGTGAGTATGAGGAGAACAATGAGTATGAGGGTGATATTGAGTAGGATGGAGATAGTAGATATGAGGGTGATAGTGAGTATGAGGGTGTGGAACTAGTGGAAACACAACCTAATTAACCAAACCCTGGTAACCTTTGGGATAGTTCTCTTTTCGAGAAAAATACCCAGGGTGCCAGCCGGGAATTGAACCCGGGACCCCCTAGGCTCGTAGCCTGGTGCATAGACAACTACACCACAAAGCCAATTATTCAAATAAATTAATTTTTTGTCACTTTTATTTGCAAATTAATTCTCTATACTTGGTCCAACTCCAATATCTTTGGAAGCTGTATCAAACAATTGCTACAAATCTAAAACGTTTAGCGAATCGCCCATTTAAGTTAGGAGTAAGCCCGCTTTATTTAACATAATAAACAAGTACGTGGGAAGAATAGTAGGTAGAAAGTGCCCCCCACCACCCTAACCCCTTTTCATAGTCTCAGTTATAAAAAAAATTTGACAATACTATTAGAGCAACAGCCATTAGAGAACAATGGCTAACATCCTTTGAAGCAACACAAGCTGACAAGGGTGGTTCCGAAATATCGCCATACAAAATGCGGGTGAGCTGGGGTCCTCTTTTTTTTTCTCTCTTTATTTTTTAACAAATTGCAAGGTAGCCCCCCCCCACCCCCCCGGACCACCTCAAACAGGTATTTGGGTGGGCCGTGGCCCTTTCCGATCAACATAGACTGAGCCAGTTTCATCCTTGTGTGACCGAGTCGTAAGGTAAACGCAGTCGCCAGGAATGTTTGTCATGCCAACAGTTCGGTGATAAAGTAGTGTAAAGTATTGGGAGGCCTTAAAAAAAAAAAAAAGATGCGGTGATTATTAATGTTCCCTAGCTGTCCCTCCACTTAGTGGAGAGGAGCTGTTAAATCTCCCACCATCACTCCGATGACTGGGAAGAAAAAAAAAAATCACGATGTAGGGACGAAAAAAAAAAATAGTAATGAGGAGTGTTTTGTGTGCGTAAAAAAAATTGCAAACTCAACTTTATAAGCTTTTTTTATAACATTGGAATTTTCAAAGTTATTAAAGCAAATTTTTTTGGGGCACACTGTATTTTAATTACTAAATCGGTGTTTATTAATTGAAGAGGGAAATAATTAGAAAGGTAAGCATATGTGACACGCGGAGCCTGACTTAAATAGGAGAGGTTGGTTCCTTACAGTCCAATTTTCATGGAAAGAATATTTTAGAAAATATACTGTTGCCAAAATTGATAATATTTTATTAGTGTTATTATAGAGGTATTGATAATATGATTAATATCTATCAAAAGTGACAGCTGCAGATCAAATGACTTGATGTATGAATACATGATACTAGATATTGTAACGTTATCAATGAAAATTGGACTGTATTTGAGCCTTTAAATGAGCAAAGATAAATAGCACATATTACTTAAAACATAGGCCCTACTGTATCATCTAGCTCATATATGGGCAAACTACGTCCCGCCGGTGTGTTCAATCCGACCCGCAGTATGAATAATTAAAATGTGTTGATGTGTGAAGTAGGATTTATTAAACACAACAAAACTGTATTTTTATAAGCTCATGCCAAAAATCAACATTTACAAACTTGGTAAATCATGCCCAAAAGTATATGGCAATGTTTGCATCCTCATAATCATGCGAGCAATTGTTTTCAAACATGATAATTAGGAGAAGTGATCTTAAAAACCGACTTATTGACGAGCTTCTGTCTTTTCTCTTGAGAATCACCTTCTCACAGTTTCATTCATCTCACACCCGGTGACCTGGCGGTCTAGGGGTAAGGTGTCAAGACTTCTGTGCTGGAGGTTCGGGGTTCAATCCTCGGTTCCGGCACAGATTTATCTGATTACCAAACCCCTTCCTTCACCGCTAACAAGACGTGTATTAATCACAACTTGTGAATGTGTGGAATGCCAGGCCTCCACCGTGGTTCGGATTCCATGTTAAACTGTAGGTCCTCCATTTCATCTCACAATCATCCTACCATTACACATTAGTGTAAGTGCGTATAACCCGAACGGGTAGTAAGACGCGGTGCTAATAATAATAATAATAATTTCAATTTCAATTTCAATTTCAATTTCCTTTATTATAGTGCTGACCAACAGTCGTAAGACCTATAACAGGCCAGCACTGAAAAGCACACAAGTACATACCCTACAATACATACATTTACATAAGAAAACATGATAGACAAAAAATGGCCAAATAATGCCATATACCGATAAACAACCACGAGACAAAAAAGTAGTTAATAATGATAAGAATAAAAAGTAACATTAAAAATAAATAACCAAATAGTGGTTAAAAGCAGTAACATTATGCAAAAAATAGATCAGAATATTGTAAACTTAAACAATGTAAACTTAAATAGTATTAAATAATATAGGCAGAACCTCTACAAGATAAATTATTGATACGGGATATCCTTAAATAACTCTCTGAGTTTAGCTTTCCTTTTATGATAAAAGTCGAATTCGACAAATCTAGAATTGGCACTATGGATACAACGACCTATAGGGCTTACCTTGTAAGAGCTATTAAGAAAAAATAATTTTTGATTACGAGAAGCCCGAGAAGGGATAAGAACGCCTACATGATCAAGGGCAAATTTACAAGAAATTATGTTATTGAAAATATTAAAAACAAAAAGGGCATCACAATAAAGTCTACGCGAGAAGAGAGTTTGGAGCCCTAATAGGTTTCGAATTCTATCATAATCATAATAAATCCGGTTACTAAAGTATTTATCATAGCATGCAGCAACAAATTTTCTTTGAACGTTTTCTAACCTAAGAGAGTCAGTTAAGGTAATGGAATTCCAAGCAACAGTAGCATATTCTAACTTAGATCTAACCAGGGCATAATACAGACATAAAAAACAGTCAACTTTCTTAAATGATGAAGTAATAAATTTAATAAGCCCAAGTAGTTTCAATGACTGGGAAATGACATGGTCAACATGATAGTGGAAATAAAGTTTGTTATCCAGGAGGACACCAAGATCATTAATACAAAGGGTGCGAACTATGTTATCACTGCCCAATTTATAAGTAAAAAAGAAAGGATTAGTTTTCCTAGTGAAAGATATAGATTTGGTCTTAGATTTATTGATAGACATTCCATTTTCCAAAGACCATTGTAGAATACCATTTACATCATTTTGTAAATCTATACAATCTGCAATTGAATTGATAGTTTTAAATAATTTTACATCATCAGCAAAGAGTAAATAACTAGAAGAGTTCAAATATTTACCAATGTCATCAATAAACACATTAAAGAGAAGAGGACCTAAATTAGACCCCTGTGGTATGCCACAGGGTGCTAAAAATGTATTTGAGCTGTGTGAATCAATTTTAATAATGAATGATCTTTCATGCAAATAACTGCTGAACCAATTTACATATGAGTGAGAAAGTCCAAAATTACCAAGTTTAGCGAGAATAATATTATGCTGACATAAGTCAAATGCCTTACTTTGGTCAAAATAAATAGCATCAACCTGACCTTGGGCAGAGACTTGAGGGGCAACATGCCCAAGAAATTCTACTAAATTAGTTACAGTAGATTTATTTTTTATAAAGCCATGTTGATTATCTGAAAATTTATTTTTAAGGTGGTGAAAAGTATGCTCATGTATGATTTTCTCGAATACTTTGGAGAAAGTGTTTAAGAGAGAAATTGGTCTATAATTACAAACATTTGTTTTTACCCCCTTTTTATAGATAGGTATGACAACAGATTGTTTCCATGTACGAGGAAAAGTTTCATTTGACAGGCTAATGTTAAAGATATAGGCTAACAAAGGGCTGAAAATGCTGGCACAGCCTTTAACAATAAAACTTGGAATTCCATCTGTCCCGGCACATCTAGAAGAACTCAATTTTTTAATAGCATTAGCAACATCCAAGGGTGTAATGTGGCATGGATACAAGGGCGCGCTAGTTTCAATAACGGGGCAGGGTAAAACAGGAATAGCTGAATTATAAACGGAATGAAAGTAGGTCCCAAACTCATTAGCAATTAATAAAGGATCCGCTATAGATTTGCCATCAATTTCAAGGTTGGATGGGAAAACTTTATTCGTACGATTATTTTTAACAAATTTCCAAAAATCTTTAGGTTTGCATTTAATACTATTTTCAATTGAGTTCATCCAATTGGCTCTGTCTATAATCAAAGTAGTTTTAACTAATTTACGAAAGTGAGAAAAATGTGAATAGAATACACTATTATTTGTTATTTTAAACTTTTTGAAAAAATGGTTTTTTTTCCTAATATAGTATTTGAGTGTAGAAGAAAACCAATTAGGATATTTGGATGAATTAAGAATATTAATTTGAGGAATATTCATTTTGATTTTCCTTTGGACTAACTTGGTAAAATTATCTACAGCCAAATTAACATCCGTAGTAGAATAAACACAAGTCCAATCTGCAGTAGCCAGGTCATTGTAGAGATTAAGGTAGTCACCGTGTGCATAGTCAATATATGTTTTAGAGGTGTCATTAATTTTAGTCGCAATAGGTACATCTAGTGAAATCAATAAGGGTGGATGAGCTAAATCAATATTGACTAGTGGTTGAGAGCTTTGAGTAATAGAGGGGTGGTGAAAATTAGCAAAAACGAGGTCAAGGAGGTTAGTGTCGTTATCAGCTTCATTGAGTTGTTCTAATCCCAATATATTAGTCGAAGCGAGAAGTTGAGTAGCTTTTAATTTAATGTAGTAATGCGAAATGTTCTGAGAATGATGATAATTCCAATCAATAATAATAATAATAATAATAATAATCTCACACCCCATCATGTAAATCTTCAGAACAAACTTACATATTAAGCCACTGAGGTATTTATGATTGTTTTGCAATCTCACTGTATTTAAACTTATTCATGTCAGTCTATTATGTGTGTTTATAATTTAAAAAATAATTTTTTTGAAGAAAACTTAATGAATAAAAAGTCTTTGGCCCACCAATTTCTTTTTCATTTGGCCCTCCTGTAAGTTAACACATATTTGGCTCAGCTTAAGGAAAACCATTTCTCTTCATGTTTTCCACACAATGATGCGTACGTACGAAATCAATATTAATCTAACATGCAATGCACCATTAGGCCCATGGACTCCAGTCTCGTCCTGTCTGGTTCTCCTGTGGTAAGGAGGCTGGGGGTTCGAATTCAAGCTGGGTGTATTTTATTGAATGGTTTCCCAACCTCACGACACGTAAATGAAATTATGCTTCCACTAAGTTGTGTTTAATATATTGATAGCCTCGACGGGAAATAAAACTTGGAGCACGGAAAAAATAGAATTCATTTACTGTCAAGTTTTCGTACTTAATCTAAACTTATTTCTCTTAGTTTAATACAACACCATTAACTCCAGCGTCCTTTAGAGCCAGTTTCATAGATTGAGTACGTCTCAAGTGTGGCAATACACCCAATATCATTGCTAAGGGAACTGCAGGTCTTATGGAGAAAAGCTTTATCTTCGCTCTCTCTCAGTTAACTGTTGCCAAATCTCCTCACTCTCAGTTATGTCTGAAGGTGGTGTGCTGGGGTAAGAAGGAGCTACTGGCAACCTCGACTAACCAGCGTTGCCAAACTTGTCTTACATCTGAGGGGAGATTGACCACACAAAAACGAAAGAATTACAACGCTGTTTCCCAATAGTAACCATCCAGTTCCTTCAGCGATAGTAACCAGTGCTATACTAAATACAGGACGACACCTTCCTAGTTCTGTAGTCTTGTATTTATTGTAACGCTGCACTTGAGGCCTTCTCATTATGACTATGAAACTGGCTCGTGGAGTACAAAGTAACCGCATGCATACAATAATCACATCTAGTAAGCAATATTGACATAGGTACTTTTGAGAAAATAGAAAACCACTTTACTAAAAATCAGTTTTATTTGTAAACTTTCAATTTAAATCCTTCTTTGGATTATAGCCTACTTATGTACAATCCATTAAACGAAATGTTTTGCTCAAAACCTTATAATATGGTGAGATTAATATACATAAATATATGGAAAGTATAATTATTAATGCATTGAGATTTTATTTACCAAGACAAGAGATAAAAATCAACTTAATTAATTAGGAAGTTATATAGGTGTATGTTAAAAAGCTATTTCATACACTACAAAGGCTTGCATCAATGTGAAGCTCATTCAAAGTACAACATTTCTTTGATTCATGCATATAAAAATGCAGGGGGTGAATTATTTTAAGGTAGGAGTGTATAGGGGAAGTAAATTAAGGGCAGTGTTTTTTATGCATTTTTATAGCAAAATATTGTTTTGGCCAAAACAAATAGAATATTTCTCCGATATAAACATAGAGATTAATTTTCTTCACATGGTTATATTCACAGTTGTTGAATATCTGTCTTGAGCATAGCGGCACTAGATGAGAAACTTTTTAAACGAAGGGAAAAAAGTGGTCATTAAATTCCAGGACACCTTTGATAGATAATCAAAAACTGTTGATATCATAATGTAAATAAAATTAAACTCTATGTTTGTAATGGAGAATTGTTTGATTTCTCTTGACCACAAACATGTTTTAATATAAGAACTGCAAAAATACTCCCCTTCACTCGAGTTCCCTATATTCCCACCTTATTTCGAATTATTGTCATAATCTTGACCCTCAAGCATAATAAATGATGATAATCAGGGTATATGGTAATAAATGCGCCGTCATTGGAATGTAAGAAAGAAGATAGGATGATTACACGTGGAATAGACACTTCTTAGGATCCTCATCTAGGATTATACCTTCCTTCTTCGATGACGGACCCAGTTCACCACTTTGACAACTCGACCACTAGTCCAGTTTTAATCCTTTGCCTCAAAAATACCTTTTATCAATCCAGAAGCCGACCTTTTTATCGCAAGTTTTCACTTGGACTATATTATTTGCAAAAACACACACACACAAAGAACGTAAATAACTCTCTATAACCGGCATACTCCAGAGAGAAGTTCGAGAAAGTAAAGAACAGACCCGCTGCAAGAACTCTTACCTGCTACCTCCCCCCCTCCAACCCCCACTCATCCCCTCGTGGGAACAGTGATGAAGTGATCCCTGAAAGCTCTTTTGTCGGTGTGAGGTCCTTGGAAGTCCTGACAGCGTGGGGTCGTCCTTAACACCCTATCAACAGCCACCCCTCGAGCAAAACATCACACGACTCCAAAGAGTGGTCCTAAGAGGAATCTGATGTGGATCTTGTTGGCACATGCCCGTAATGAGGTAGAGAGCTCTCTCTACGACTATTACCTTTTCAGATGATGTATAACTTCAAATTGAGGTAGAGAGAAAATAACACTAATGTAAACCTGTGCCATTTCATTTTCGTCCTCAACAAAACAAGGGGGGGTAGGGGGGGTTTAGAAGAGAACACAATAGGGGGTCATTATTTTAACTGCAAACTATTATTGCGTGTTTAGTATTATAGCTTTTTGTTTCTGCAAACAGGTAATTTAAAAAAAATAAAAAGTAGAAGTGAAGATGAAATAACCACCTGTTTAGTTAGAAAATGTAACTGAAAACAAAATGGTCATAAATGCAGAATTCCCTCTTACCACTTTAGAACGGTTCTAAAAAAAATGGTTGGAAAATTATAGTGATTTCTGGGGAAAAAAAAATAGTTAAAGCTTTGAAAACTATTAAAATATGTAAGTAAGTATGTTTTCTAAAGTCTAAGGTCTATTTTAAAATCAGATTTCGTCTGATATTTAAATTAATCTTATTTGTGATAGCACGTTTTTAAGAGCACATACTTTTCTTCCAATTTTTTTTAAAAAGCAGTTCAAGGATTTTTAAGGGTCCAGATACATAGTAATCCCTTTGATTTGACAAAACAAATTACGAGAAGGCTTACCTAGCTTATTATTAAGTTGAAAAATATTAAATTTAATTTTGCATTATAATATTAGTGATTACTGATGTCTCATCTATAATAGAGATGGTTTAAATCTCCATGTTTCTCAAACTTAAATCATGTATCTGAACCTTAAATTTTCTTTCAAGTCTCGAATCCAAATTTGAATCCTTGAATCCTTAAACAATATGTACAATTTTATAATAATGAAAAATATTAAAAATTTAATTTTTATAAAGTTAGTAAAATGATTGACACCTTTGACAAATGCCATTTTGCTCGTCAAATCTGTTACGTTTTAAAAAGCCACAAATATAACACTATTTTTAATTAATTATATTTACAATTATATTTATACATATTTGTCCTTTTTTTTGTGATAATGTAATTTTACCAATAATTTCACAAGCATATAGCCTAATTATTATTATAACTACTTTTAATAATTACTTAAAATGGCGAGATGCCGTTTTTGAGATTCTGACGAATAATGAATCTCTCGAATATCAATAGATTCAATGGATTTAAGGAATCGATGATTCGAACGTCTTTATCTCGAATATCTTATTTATAATATTAGTTTATTTAAAGATGTTACGTTTGAACAGGAATCCAACAATTAGTCTACAATTAGTAAATTAAATAAATCTCACTATCAAACATCAAGAATGTGGATATAAAATAACAAATGAAATAAGAATGTACGTCTCCATATTAACACAAAGACAAACTCTATGGGGTATTATATAAATTATAGGTAGAAAATGGAAACGGAATAATTGACAGTTCGATCATATTTAATGTTTAAAATACTGACTTCAAAGAATTTACACTTTTCTAAAGATAATAGATATTAAAAAAAAGTTCACAAATGCGTATAATTTGCATGAAGTAGAAATTTTTATTTTTATTTTCTTGACAAAGATTAAAACTGTTCACAATCAATTACAAATCATAAATTAAAGAGACAGAAGAGACAATCACAAATTAAAAAATAATTGGGGTGACTGTTCTATCTGACACCTTAACTAAGTTGGTCGCGTGTCTGTCTACTGAGCTAAGGGGCCCGGGTTCGATTTCCGGTATAGTCGAAAAATGAATCATTGGTGAAATGTGTGTTTACCCTTTCATAGTGATGAATTAACGGTCGGGGGCTGGGTGTTGTGTCTATTCTAGTCTTAAGCTATATTATAAGACGTATGAAGCTACGACAGGCCTAGCAGGGGCGATAGTGGAAAAATATGGCTTGAATAAAAAACTGACCCAGGCAACAGGATGGAAACAGTAATGGATGTACGGAAGAAAAAGATTATTCAGATAATCTTCAAAATGTGCCTCAAAAGACCCCAAAATAGATCTGAACGTGTTTATAGATTACACCTCATAGTATTTTCTATTTTTTTAAAAATCAAATATACCTATCTAATTTATTGGAATACAGAGGGTCTTGATTTGTATGATAGACAATAATATATAACTTATAATTAATTATATTATGGATATAGATGAGTATCTTTGAATTACAATTAATTATGTCGTATTTTAAAAAAGTCACATTATGAATTAAATCATCTATAAAGTCATCACTGCTACCACAATGCTATACAATTTTATCTAACGTAATTTTGATTAGATTGACTCCATTTGCAGAAGAAATAATTGGGGATAATCAGTGTAGATTTCGACAAAATAGATAAACAAAGACTCAGATTTGTATTCTTCGGCAAATTTTATAGAGAGAAAAAAGTGGGAATACACTTTAACGGTTCATCAACCATAAATAGTTTTTAAAAAGCCCTAAGATTCGGTTAAAAGAAATAAATTATATGAAATTGTAATTAAATTTGGGATACTCAAAAACTTGTCAAGCTAATTGAGGTATGTTTGACTGATACACATGGAAGGGTATGGGTTGGATGTCACTTATCAGACACTTTTGGAGTACAAAATGGGTTGAAACAAGGAGATGTACTGTCCCCAGTACTTTTTAATTTATTTTATTTTATTTTTTATTTAGCACCGCGTCTCGAGTTACACGCTTAAGTACCAAATACACTAATGGATTAGAATTGGGATGGTTGAATTGAGAGGAAGTGAACCCACATTTGCATGGAGGGAGAGTGGAAAACCATTTAGGAAAAACCACCCCCAGTTCACCCGACCGAGATTCGAACCTCGATCTCCCCTTCCTCGGTGGTCTAGCTCAACACGACTGGTGTGTTAGCTAACTACGCCACCGAGGCGGGTCTTTTTAATCTAACTTTAGAGTATGCTATCAGGGTAATTTAAGAGAGTAGGGAAGGGTTGAAATTAAACGGTAGAGTGCAGCTATTAGGATACACACATGATTTATCTTTGTAGATTTTACAAAAAATGCAGGCATTTAATTAGAGGCTAGTAAGGAAATAGGTTTAGAAGTGAACGCTGAAAAGACTAAGCATAATTATGATCACACAGATTGGGGAGGATAATTTAGAGATTACTGCGAACAACATATCAATTGACAGGGTTAAAGAGTTTGAATATTTAGGAATAATTTTAACTGGCAATAACGATAGTGAAGTAGAAATTAGGAAAATGATACAGTCGGAAAATGCATGTTATTAATTGTTCAGTAAGTTGTTGACATTTCACCTGCTTTCAAGGAATGTAAAACTAAGAATATACAAAACAATAACTTTAACTTTACCTGTTGTTCTCTATGGCTGTGAAAATTTATCTCTTACCTTAATTGACGGATTTTTTTTAGGGTGTTCCAAAACAAGATGCTTGGTTAGATATTTGTTCCAAATAGAGACGAGGTTAATGGGGAGTAGAGGAGGTTACATAATGATGATGTACATATCATATACTTACCACAATACATTGTAAGGATAATTAAGTATCGTAGATATACGGTGGGCAGAACATGCAATGCAAATGGAAGATTCTATAACCTTGTCCAGGGTACTGACTGGAAACTCAATGGGAAGAAACCATTGGGAAGACCTAGACGCAGACGGGAGGATAACATTAGAATGGACCTGAAAGAAATAGGGTGTAATAAGGTGGACTGGATAGAACTAGCTCAAGATAGGGATAAGGTGTAATAAGGTGGACTGGATATAACTAGCTCAAGATAGGGATAAGGTGTAATAAGGTGGACTGGATATAACTAGCTCAAGATAGGAATAAGGTGTAATGATGTGGACTGGATATAGCTAGCTCAAGATAGGAATAGGTGGCGCACTTTTGTAAGTGCAGCAATAGCTAATATATATATACATACTAGCGGACTCGACAGACGTTATCCTGCCCGAACGTTGGCTTTTCGTTTGGCTGACATAATTGATTTCTATAGTAAAACAAATACTATGTGATCATCACAATTACAAATTCACAATGAACTCCAATTAGTGAGTAACACAAAATATTACAAATTCAGTGTTTGTCAAGACAACATACAAAATAAAACATCTTTTCATTTTTGGCATTTCGCCCACAACTCCACAAATATCAGCTGTATCGAAAAACAAACATAACTATGAATTATTCTCAAAAGTTCAATTATTCATGAACTTTTCAGAAGGTTTTAACGGTCAATTATGAATGAACTTATGATTTTTTTAACGGTCAATTATTAATATTATATTCATTATTATAAATATTGGG
>CABFWB010006087.1:0-12348 GCA_902151455.1 Timema bartmani
CCTCACATTCACAAGTTGTGATTAATACACATATTGTCAGAGGTGAAGGAAGGGTTTGGCAATCAGATAAATCTGTGCCGTGACCGAGGTTTGAAACCCGGACCCTCAGCAGAGAAGTCTGACACCTTACCCCTAGACCACCAGGTCACCAGTGAAAACTATATTGTTGTGGCCTTGCTATTAACTACAGCTGAACAATAAGAAAATTGTTGAGATCGAGTTCAAATGGTGGGCTCTTATCTCATTTGAAAGTGAATCAACCCGACTTTGGTGTTATCTTTACCAACCTGATAACTTCAAACTGTAGATTATTTATTTATTATTTACAAGAAACTTTTTTTTTCTTTTTTTTACGGATTATGTTAGAATAGTCTGTGCTCTTCCAAATTGATCGTTTTTCAAAGCTTCACTTAGTGTGTTTAGACAAATTATCTAAAATAATAGTAATCTCATTAGTAATTTATTTTCAATTGAAATTTCATCTTGACCAGTGGCGTCACTAGAGGGGTGCGGAGTGCAGTAGATGACACTAAAGTATCTGTCCATACAAATGTTGTATGGTTTATCGGCAGAAATGACTTATTAAAAGATATATATATACATACCTGTAGTTTGCTATAGCCACAACAATATTGTTCGTAAATGCATGTACTTTATCAATATACCCACAAAGACAACTCTATACTAATTTACTTTTTGAACGTTCTAATGCGCATGCGCTCTGGCGATAGTTTTCTTTATTACGCTTTACAATGACGCCTCGAATTTCGTCTGCACTCGCTGTTGTTTTCGTTTATTCTGGTGTTTTCATGGTCGTTAATTTTTTTCAAATTTTCTGGTACAATATTTTGAGTATATTGCAATTTGTGTTGTTTTTTTTCTACAACTTCTAAATTATTTGGACCGTTATTAACTATGAAAACCTAATCTATTATTGTATCTTGTGTAGCGGTAAAATTAAAATGAAAATAATTTTGATGTAATTCTTAAATTTTTTTACTTCGAATTCCTACAGAATTTTCACTTAAACCACAAGAAACTATGTAAATTTAAATATATTTCGGTTATTTATATAATATTGTAATTTAAAGGTGTAATTTTAATTTTGCAATTGTTTATTTAATTGTTGTAATTGCCATTATAGTCAGTGATGTGCGGAAGTTAGAGATATAGGAGTAGCATTGGTAAAAAAAAACATTACTAGGAATTCTGTATGGTCTGATCCATGAGGGTGACACAAACCCTAGCTACGCCACTGGTCTTGACTGTTTTGTTAAAAAGTCAGTCGAAATAAGATTTTATTCTAATAATTAGAAATAAAGCCACTAAAATCCGACCACGAAAAATTACGCTATTTTTTATTTTCTCATGTAGAGTAAGACGTATTGTAATCTTGAAAATTTATCTACTTCGAGATTATGAAGGATCATCATGTTTTATGTTCCCCCAAACTAAAAAGAAAAAAAAAGCGTATTCTACAAATAGCATCTCTCTGTCCTTGGGGGCACAGCAGAACCGTCTGATGAGTTTTGTCCAAACTTTATGTTCGTTCCAGTCAACAAACGATAACAAAAACCCAGTGAAAACAAAGAAGGTAAAGATATAAAACTTGCCATAGGAGTAGCTTGCCTCGTCCAAATGAGATTCGCTGACAATGGAGGCCTACCTTGTATGTTACTGGGTTGGATTAGTAAGGAATGTGAAACAAGGGGTTAATTCAGCGACATCTCCCAAACTCTCGTGGTTTCTTGAGGAAGGAGGCCCCACCTATAACACCCACTCACACGTGGACAAGGAATTGTACAGCAATTAGTACACCCATTATGGTAGAGACACCCTATGTGTACTGAATACCGCGCTGAACTGAGCTACAGTAGCCCCATGGCTTCTTTGGTGCTGACTGACAGTTCACAGCTGACTTCTGACAGTCAACATTTAGGTATATACCTAAATTTTGACTGTCAGAAGTGACAGCTGCTAAACACATGTTTTTTGCAGATCATATGGTTCGGCGTAGGGATACATAATTTGGTCCGGTTGCTTTTCAAACCTGTCAGCTTTGAGCTGTCAGTCAGCACCAAAGAAGCCATGGGGCTACTGTACACACACACACAAAAAACACGACCTTCCTTCCCCCTCCTCTTCATCTCTCAAAAACGGCGGGAAACCTCCGAAGAATAAACAACAGAATACAAAACCCATATAAACAATGAACTGTTTCAAAAGAAACTGTACTAAACAAATTATTACACAAAAGCTAATTTACAATCATGCATATCTACAAAGACTGAACACTTTATATTTTTATGTTATATGGTAATACCTAGAAGATAAATGATGTTTTTGATTCTAGCTTTAAAACTAAGGATAGTTTACTGATGACTGATTTTGGAAAATTCTCAATTTCTCTAAAACGCCTTTATTGAATTTGTTCAATTTGAGGGTGTGTGTTATACAATCTACACGATGAATAACACTGTATATTTGTTGTTTTTTAGATAAAAAAAACTCATTTCACTGTAATTTATTGGTTACTTATTTTTAAAACAAAACTACTAACTGAAGTATCCGCCGTTGTACAATTCATCGCGCCGCCCGGTCCAGAGAGTGTTTTAAAACCGTTGTTGTGTTGTGAACTAGGTAGAAATGTTTTTCGTTAGATTTTTATACGTAAAAGGTAACTTTAAATTTTAAAATTTTGGCTTCGAGATGCACATGTTTGTACACATGGGCTACTAGTTTTAAAATTTAAGACCTCTGTGTGCGGTAGATATCACGCAATGATCATGACAAACAAACAGACAGGTAAACAAACTCATTTTATTAATATAATGACCACGCCATTAGTAATTTAAGACTGAAGATAGTGTTATTAATAATAACATTAATATAATTATGACTCTTGATCCCTCTTATTAGATCAGACAATTTCACTCAAGAAACTGGAAGGTTCACCATGTACCGCGACGTGTGGAGAGGAATTATTAACCTTGTTTTGAATATATATTTTTAGAACGTCAATAATCCAGATCAATGTTTAACATTGACGACTGTTTTAGAGTAAATATAGAATATATTATAGATTATAACTTCATGTATATAAATCAAGGTTTACTGTTAGTGTGCACGAGATTTCTGGTTCGTTGATCTCGGTTCAATTTGGGACGTCGGGTATTGTTCTACTCGCGTGTGGGAGGAGTTTTTGCAAATTGCAAGATAAGTTCAGAAATCTTTTGCAATATAAAGGAATTGAGCAGCGGCAAACCCAGAAACAATTATTTATGTTGTTTTTTTAAATAGGAAATCCATGTATATAGCGGTAAACTTTTTGAATACCAAGTCGTACGGCTGGTCTTAGAATTCATCCTTTACATTTTAAATATTTACTTAGTTCACTTTTCATAGGAAGAGCTTTATCTGACAGATAGAAATATTACTGGATCTACTTTCATAGGAAGAACCTTATCTGACAGATAGAAATGTTACTGGATCTACTTTCATAGGAAGAACCTTATCTGACAGATAGAAATGTTACTGGATCTACTTTCATAGTAAGAACCTTATCTGACAACTAGAAATGTTACTGGATCTACTTTAATAGGAAGAACCTTATCTGACAGCTAGAACAGTTACTAGATCTACTTTCATAGGAAGAACCTTATCTGACAGCTAGAACAGTTACTAGATCTACTTTCATAGGAAGAACCTTATCTGACAGCTAGAAATGCTACTAGATCTACTTTCATAGGAAGAACCTTATCTGACAAATAGAAATGTTACTGGATCTACTTTCATGGGAAGAACCTTATCTGACAACTAGAAATGTTACTGGATCTACTTTCATGGGAAGAACCTTATCTGACAACTAGAACAGTTACTAGATCTACTTTCATAGGAAGAACCTTATCTGACAGAAAAGTTAGTAGATCTACTTTCATAGGAAAAACCTTATCTGTTACTAGATCTACTTTTATACCTTACGTCAAGTCATGTGATCTGTAGTTGTCACCTTTGATATATATTATCAATACTTATAAGATAATAATAATATAACCATAATAATATAGTAAATTGTTATTCATGTTGGTCACAAAGAAATATATTTGTATATTTAAAAAAATACCCTTCTTGTGAAAATTGAACTGTACTTTACACTAATGTTTTGAGATTTTATTTAAAATCATTTTAAATCTTGGCAAGCAAAGTGAGGGGGGTGGGAAAAGGTGGAAAATGCCGATATTTCTGTGCTTATCACGGCCTTATACGAAACAAAATGGTTGACTCACTTTACGTGAAAATAAATATGATTTAAAAACATGACAATTCATTTGAATACTAAGCAGACAAATATGTATCATGCATAGTAATTATAGACTATTTCTCTATTGTAATGGCTACTGGTTCTAGGTTTATTTTCATTCTAGGGGGGTCATTGTTTCCAAACTTTCGGGGCCCTCGTCTGACCAAACTTAAGCTCGTTCCAAGTTATGATATACAAAACCTCGGCAGAGGAAATTAAGTCAATTAAAAAGTCCATGCATGTGGCTTAGTTTGTTTATCGGACCTAATGTCAACAAATATTTTATCACTAACAAAATTAAGTGGTATGTCTCTTATCAAAGTTGGCAAACACGGCTCTATGCAATCATTAATAATTATTAATGGATTTAATTTTGTTGTTGTTTTGTGTTAAACACTAAACCAAGAACTTAAAAGAGGGGTGGAAAGGCGAGCCAGAGCCAACCCAATGACTTTATTTAATTCTATACTTGAACCTTGAGTCGTCGAGATAAGTGGAGAAGGAAGATAAATGGATGAATAAAAATCAAACCCAAAGAATGTTCGAAATATGAAAGTTCTGAAGAAGATACAAATAGCACTACCAACGGAAATCACCCGAACAGAATTCAGGAATAAACAAACAATAAAAACTATCCAGTCGTAACAATAATAATAGCTGAATCACCATGGAAAGAAAAAATAAACATGTAGAATAAATTAAAAATGTATAACAGCTAATATTGACAAAAAAAGGCTATTCTATTTATCTTTAAGTTATCAAAATGGCAGTTGTGGAACATATGACTTGGCGTGTGAATACATTAAAGTAGAGTAGCGTTTTGAACGGTCAGATATGGTTCTGATGGTGATATGGGATTATAATATACCGTGACTATTTTTGTTCTTTAATAGGTTTCACTCCATTTGAATATCATTTCCATTGTATCATTAATCAATTTAAAATTCCCTAGTAAAAAAATACAGTTTCTTAAAAATATTGATACTACTGTTAAGTAATCGTTTTATCCATAGGTCACATTGCTGCACAAGTGTTTTATTTGGACTCTTTTCATGTTTCAACAAATGAACAAACTAAAAATAATGTACGGTATTTCTCGAAAAGGCGTTGCAACAATCGCTCTGACCTTGCCCGTCATGACATCATAACAATACGAGTGATCCTCTTCCCCTCCGAATTCTTTCCCCTCTTTTCAAATCACAACTATCGGGTGAACTCGGACCAGTCCGTGAGTGCTTGAGCGGTGACTCCATCATCAACAACAGAACACACCTACCATGGCGACAGAAAGTGACGGGTCTTACGATGGTAGCAAGATATTTATCTGGGTATCAGATTATTCTGGTCTTCCAATCGATCAGGTGAGTGAGAAACGAGTTGTTTCAATACACATATATCGTCAGGATGGTCCTATGTTTTGTATTTTCATTACTTGCTTAGTTTATTTCAAACACCTAAATAACCTACGCTGCTTGCTTTGAAAACTGTAGGATAACTTCTATTTGAATACCATCATAAAAAATGGTAAATATAGTAACAACCAACATATAGGAAAAGTAACCAGAATTTAAAATAATTTTATTCCAATAATTCAAGGAGTGAAATACTTATAAATAGATTACAAAAATAGATGTTATTACTTAAAATAAAATATTTAATTTTAATTAAAGATAATAAAATTGTATTCTTAACAAAATACATGAGGTTGTTAACTGAATTGCACTAACATTTGATATAAATCCTCATTAAGTGTTAATTAGAATATATACTTTTCCACGTTTTTTTTTAAACATAGACTAAAATGAGGATAATATAACCCTTAATAATTACTAATCTTGACTTTGAGCTTTAACCACCTGTTTCATTAAAGAGGATGTTTCCATTTATATAAGCCATACATATTTCTTTTTTTTAAGGACTTTGACCATATTAAAAAAAACTTGAAAAGTATTTATTTTATTCAATTAAAAATGAGGATCTAACCCATAATAATTCTTAATCTGGACCTTAAGAGCGTTCATCATAGCAGTCCCAACTCGCATATACGTTTGTGTGTGTGCGTACAATGTTTGAGAGTAAAAGGGAGAGAAAATACCAAGATCTGCCAGAAATGTGTGCAGTGCATTCGTATTTGAATCATTACTTGACACTTTTCGCTTTGACAATGGGGGGACAAAGTGACAAAGTTTCTTGTTATTAACTACAGTATGTCCCTATTATGACTAAATGAAGATTTGTGCACAATGCTAAGCTGTGAAGCCATTCTAAAATGGTCAAAAACGGCCTTTTCAACAGTTTCTATTCAAATCTCATTCAATATTTCATCATTGTTCAGCACTAGGAACTTCTATTAACTTTTTATCTCCATCAATGTTTAATCAGAAATGATTCACATGCGATAATGTTGGTGTAAATTTACTATTTCTAGCAGACTACCACAGAGTTGATGGATATGTGATGCACTCTCTTAACAACGCTATTTAATAAAATAACTCCGGTTTTCATTGATGTTTATAAACCAGACATTTTTTTCCTTTAAGGGCACCATATAATATATGTTAAAAATAAAAACCTTAAAAATGTTTTTATTGTACCTCACTTAAAATTTAAACCTTTATATTTCCAAAATTAATGCTCATATTCATAGGTCCTTTTCATAGTTATTCAAATAGGTCTACCATGAATATTTTCTTCTTTGAAAGTGCCTTTTATATTTAAAACAAATTAATCATAAGAATATTTTAAAGTTTATGTTCTATTGATGTCTTATAGAAAATAAAATCATTTGGTACTATTTACTTTTCTTAGGTTTGTTTCAGTTTGTATTCAAATAGAACTTATTCTACTTTGAGAACTAGGAATATTAGTTTGTAAACAATTAATATTTTCTATTTATGAAAAAATATTATTGTTATTACATTGACTTAAATCGAGTTTCTGATTTGTATTTTAAGAGCATTATTTGAAGTAAAATTTTAAAGGATCTGTCAGTTTAATCGATTTTCCATGATCATTGATAGATCTAAAATGAAATAGCAATATATTTTTTATGAAGGTTAAACCATGTGTGTTTTTTTTTCTTTTAGCCCAATTTAAATCTGACAACTTTAGTTGGCTACGCTATCTATTAAGTACTTTTTAACTATAAAGATTTATTCCATATTAGGCTATTATAATTTTGAGGAACTTTCATGATATAACATATTTTTTAATGGGCTATTCATAAAGTATGAATTAATTATAGTAGCTATAAATGTACTGTATGTCAGTTTCAGCTTGCATTTTATATTAAATTTTAATTTTCATTAAAAAAAAACAGGCCCTTATCTTAAACAAGTTTAGTTTTTGTTTGCAAATAATTTCTTTTTGAAAGAATTACTCTCACAAAAATAACACTCTCAGACATTGCTATTAATTATATTTGACACATAAAAAGTAAATATTTAATACAAATAAATATATAGTCCTATGTAGAGTTGAGATTAACATTTATTTAGAACAGTTGTGTCAAATTCATTTGATCATAAGAAACGAGTTTAAAATCTACTGAAAGGATCACTTTTAAAAAAATATTAATACATAAATAAGATTGAGATTGTATAGTAAGACACAGTGGTAAAAAAATTATACACATACATTTTTAGACTTCCTGAATAGCCTACCCTCTATTTATTTTTTACCAGAAATATGGAATGATATTTAGTGCTAGGCTTTAAACTTTGTGTAGACTTTACTTTCTAACTGATGACACTTTCACGTCCGTAAACCATCTCTCTCTCTCTTTCTTGAGTGTTTGTCCCTTTTCAAAGGAGAATACAACTGTTCATACATTTAGGGGTTGCCAAACACTGGACACATTTGGTTGCACAAATTTAACAATTTTATGTAATCGATCTTTGGTGTGTAAAAAGTAAAGATTTGGTTTACCAACCTGACTTGTTAGATTCGCCCAAATAATGGCCAATTTCCAAATGTCATAATTTGAACTTGAGTATTTCTAAAAGGGTTATATAAAAAAAAAATATGGCCGAATTGTTTATTGTTTCATCATAAAAAAAAGTCTGCGGGCCGTAGGGATCAGGCAGCAAGTTTGACATTTTTTATTTGAAGTCTTAATTATTTTTATGCTAAATTGTCACGGTGTACATTGTGAAAATAAGTGCTAGGTAACCAATATGTCGTGAAAGCATTTTATTCGGCCCACGAATTAATTAATTATTTCTAATTAAGGCAAAATATTTTAACACTTTTTTCCTTTAATGTGCCAAATGTAATTTTCAACTTTGTCTTTTGGTGTTATTTTCGTGAGACTTTATATTTTAAAATAAATAGTTGTGTACTAGACCCGAAAGTTTGGGTTGTTTAAATAAAAACGCACCAACTGAGCGCAAGCTAAGCAAAAGCGACAAGGATTGTATCGCTAGGGATGGTGTTTTGTTGCCAGATTAACTTCCTAATCAGTCAGTTCCTGGCCTTGGGATTGGCCCCCCTATTCAGGACTGCCCTGCACCCTTCCACCACCAACCCGGCCACCCGCCATGCCGTGGGACTCGTCCTGGGCCTTGCTCTTGGCTACTTCTGCTTTGGAATGTAAGAGTAACTTAGTTAAGTGTGAGATCTTCAGCACATTCAGCTTGACACCGTTTTATTTTTATATTTTCTTAAAGAGAACTTTACACCAATGGAGCTTGTTAAATATAAAAATGTTACTATCAGCTGGTTTATGTGTGTGACAGCAAACATGGCTTTATTCTGGGGGTCAAGGTTCGATCCTCAGAAGAGGGCATTGAGGGTTTCACCCGCCTCACCTCCTCCTTCCTCTAGAGCAGTGTTACTCAAAATGTAGTCCACACGATCCTAGGAAGTTTCATACGGTATTCAAAATTAATTTAAGGATTAATTTTTTTTAGCACCGCGTCTTACTACCTGTTCGGGTTATACGCTAATGGTTTTAGGGATTAGGGAGGTTATATTTACGGGGAATGTACCCTCATTTGTGTGGAGGCAGAGTGGAACATCATTTTGGAAAAACCAAAACTCAAGGCATTCGAACAAGATTCGAACCTCAATCTCCCTGTCATTGGCTGCCACTCTCCCTCCACGCAAATGCGGGTTCACTTCCTCTATTCAACCTTCCCAATTCCTAATCCATTAGCGTAATTAGTACATTAAGCGTATAACCCGAACAGGTAGTAAGACGCAGAGCTAAATAATAATAATAATAATAATAAGTTATCAATGTTGGACACAAAAAATATGTTTGTATTTTATATAAGGCTCTTCCTATATAAATTGTACTGTACACACAAAGTCTTAATGTATTAAGATCATTGTCTTGACTATTTTCAAAGAAGTAGATAATGTATGAACTTTACCCATGAAATGTATCACAGTGGCCTGATGCTATGTCTCTGTCTGTCTGTCTGGGTGTTGTCATTTCTGCGGAACCACAGGTCTAGTATGAGTAATATGATCACACCACTGATAAACCTGACAAACAACAAAGAGCTCACATACCAAGGGGCTACCATAATATAGCCAGATTGCCATAGGAAGAATCTTTGCAGGCGTATAAAATTGAATAAAACCGACAAAAGGTGGTATCTGGCTTGTGAGATTTGTGAAGCGCTGCTATAAATGATCGGTGGTTAACGTTTCTCGTGAGCAGTGCCCAGATTTTATGTCCTATAAATGATCATGGAATGACCTACAAATTATATATAATGGCTTCAAATTGTTTTTTTAAATCTAAAAATATGAACAAAAAGTTGTAATAAATACACATGACTAAATCCAACACGAGCGTTACAAATGTAAATTAAAAAATATACATGTAATTAAGTATTTAACAAGTAAACTCTTACATTCTGCTAAATATTATATAGATCTACAAATATCTGCTACAGAAGTAACAGCTACCCCTTCCCAACGCAACCCTTTCCATCCAAGTTACAGTCTCACCAGGAATGTGTAATACCTGCTACAGAAGTAATAGCTACCCCTTCCCAACGCAACCCTCTACAGCCTAGTTACAGTCTCACCAGGAATGTGTAATACCTGCTACAGAAGTAATAGCTACCCCTTCCCAACGCAACCCTCTACAGCCTAGTTACAGTCTCACCAGGAATGTGTAATACCTCCTTCAGAAGTAATAGCTACCCTCTCCAGTCTAGTTACAGTCTCACCAGGAATGTGTAATACCTCCTTCAGAAGTAATAGCTACCCCCTCCAGTCTAGTTACAGTCTCACCAGGAATGTGTAATACCTCCTTCAGAAGTAATAGCTACCCTCTCCAGTCTAGTTACAGTCTCACCAGGAATGTGTAATACCTCCTTCAGAAGTAATAGCTACCCTCTCCAGTCTAGTTACAGTCTCACCAGGAATGTGTAATACCTCCTTCAGAAGTAATAGCTACCCTCTCCAGTCTAGTTACAGTCTCACCAGGAATGTGTAATACCTCCTTCAGAAGTAATAGCTACCCTCTCCAGTCTAGTTACAGTCTCACCAGGAATGTGTAATACCTCCTTCAGAAGTAATAGCTACCCTCTCCAGTCTAGTTACAGTCTCACCAGGAATGTGTAATACCTCCTTCAGAAGTAATAGCTACCCTCTCCAGTCTAGTTACAGTCTCACCAGGAATGTGTAATACCTCCTTCAGAAGTAATAGCTACCCTCTCCAGTCTAGTTACAGTCTCACCAGGAATGTGTAATACCTCCTTCAGAAGTAATAGCTACCCCCTCCAGCCTAGTTGCAGTCTCACCAGGAATGTATATTTTGAAACCAGACAAACATAAAGGATACATAGTTCGTTGTCTACATTATCTTCTCATTTCAACAACTCTACATTGAAAAAAGAAATGTTACCTCACAGTGTTTATGCATTTATAGAATAGTATTTGAACTTCTTAAAATGACTTCAACATTAATAAAAACGCATTAAAATGACTTAACTATGACCTAAAATTCATAAATTACCAAAAAAGTACCCATAAAATATATATTTCCCCAACAAATGGCTTGTGAACAAAGCTTATGCACTTGTGAGCATTGGATGTGACGAACCAAAAAGATGATGACATGTCATCAAATGCCCGGCCCTGCTCATAGGTATTTTCATACTAAACCCAATATCACCTGTGAGGAAAATGTAGCTCTTATGGAGAAAAGCTTTATCTTCGCTCTCTCTCAGTTAACTCTTGCCAAATCTCCTCGCTCTCGGTTATGTTTGAAGGTGGTGTTCTGGAGTAATATAGAGCTACTGGCAACATCGACTAACCAGTGTTGCAAAACTTGTCTTATATTTGAGGGAAGATTGGCCCTCACAAAAACAAGAGAATGACAACGCTGTTGCCCATTAGTGATCATGCAGTTCCTTCAGAGATGATATCCATTGTAGCATTCCTGCAACTGGTGTGAAGCCTCCAGCTCATTAGCTTCCAGTCTAGCGGGTTGCGTTAAGTTGTGACCACATGGCCCATCACTTAAATTTTACTTGTAGCAGATGTTTCAAGGGGGCGATTAAGAAAATGTGCAAAAATTGTTTGGCGAATTGCCATTCCATCTGGGATCATCTCACTTCTCTTCTTAGCTTCAAGATCTGCTCAGGGGAAAATTACAGTCCAATTTTCATTGGAAGGCTCATTAAGAAATTTCAAACTTTTTTTTTTTGGTCATCGTTGAGAATGTTTTATTATTTTATAGGTACCTCTAATATCTCTCAAAACTTGAAAGCTGGTGAGCAAGTGACTTGACGTATGAATACTTGGAATTAGATCTAGTAACTTCTTTCACTCTCAGATAAGGTCCTTTTTATCGAAATAGATATAGTAACTTTTCTAGCTCTAAGATAAGGTTCTTCTTATGAAAGTAGCTCTAGTAGCATTTCTTGTTGTCAGATAAGGTTCTTCCTATGAAAGTAGATCTAGTAACTTTTCCATTTGTCAGATGGGGTAGTTCCTTATGAAAGTAGATCTAGTAACTTTTCTATCTATCAGATGGGGTAATTCCTTATGAAAGTAGATCTAGTAACTTTTCTATCTATCAGATG
>CABFWB010006087.1:20651-33609 GCA_902151455.1 Timema bartmani
TGTCCTGCATTCAATCCCAAGTGTCATGGCATGTATGTTTTCAGGATGGTCCTGGGTGTGGCGCTGTTGTACTTGTCCTGCATTCAATCCCAAGTGTCATGGCATGTATGTTTTCAGGATGGTCCTGGGTGTGGCGCTGTTGTACTTGTCCTGCATTCAATCCCAAGTGTCATGGCATGTATGTTTTCAGGATGGTCCTGGGTGTGGCGCTGCTGTACTTGTCCTGCATTCAATCCCAAGTGTCATGGCATGTATGTTTTCAGGATGGTCCTGGGTGTGGCGCTGTTGTACTTGTCCTGCATTCAATCCCAAGTATCATGGCATGTATGTTTTCAGGATGGTCCTGGGTGTGGCGCTGCTGTACTTGTCCTGCATCCACGTCCACCGGCAGATGTACGACTACGGATCGTACACGCTCGACATCACAGGTGGGTCAGTAGAAATGTATAAACACTCCCACACTAAAAATTTGCATTGGAATTACAAAACATGTGACAGTCACGAGCCGTGCACCTGACTCTGATTCATGGTTTAATAACGACCAGAACTTGTGTGGTGTGGCAGTGTCCACTCGTGTGCTTGGATCTGATCCGGGAGGCCAGTGTTTGATTCCAGGCACGGTCACTTTTTTTTGACGTTTTGATTTCCCATCCATATGAATGCTAATATGTTTGGTTTAAGTTTACACATTTTGTTTTATTAAATCAAATAACATAAATACCTTCTTTGTTGGTCCCTTTGTCTAAAGGTCAAGGTCATTTAGTCTGGTTTGCTGGGAGATGTGTAGGTTGAGATTTGAATCCTTGTCGGATGTAATGAGGGTTTCCCGCTCTCCCTTTAAGTAAATGGAATCACATTTCCTCTAAATTATACCTTCCTCATACATGCTTTGGTGGTTGAATGGTCTAAGGCATGTCTCTTGCGATAGACTGGACTGCCAATGACGAAGAAATTAGGGGTTCGAATCCCAGTCATGTGTAGGCCTATTATGGGTAATTTTCCTAAATGGTTTCCCACCATCCCTCCACACAAATGCTGGTACACTCCCCCTAAATTCTACCTTCTTCATCCCAAACACATTAACAGTGTAGTTATATTACAGTAGGGCCCACATATCCGCGGGTAATACTTTCTTAGATCTATCGGAGTTATGGGAAACCGCGGATTTTACCAAACTATAGCATAATGTGGTATTTGTGTAACGTAGATAAATAAGGTAAATTTTAATTGATAAATTATTCACAGTAAAACATTACAAACATTAAATAAAGTAATACCGTGTACTTACTATTCTCTGTTCTTCTTGTTGCGAAGATCACTGATGGTGGTGGTGGTGATATATATACATGGTAGGTGCGTTTGTGTTGTTGATGGTACAGCCGGTTCTCGCTTGGCACGTGGTTTGAAACTCACAAAACAATTTTTTTTCTTTGATTAAAACTTAAAAGTAGATAAAATTGGGCAGAGGTAAATCAAAGATAGCTGAAACAGCGGATACGGGGGCCCTACTGTGTACGAGTCCTGCCCAAACTGTTGGAGAGTTGTGGGGGGAAATACAAAGCCAATCTGGCACTATTGTTCATCATCATCATCATCATCATCCTGTTTACTTAAATTTGTTGGTTAAATCAACTATGAGTCACTGTAATGGGACAGATCACACGACAGGTAATAAATAAAATAATAAGCTGCTCTGAAGATATTGTGGTTTTGAATCCTCCCTCTTCCTGTTTTACTGTGTGCGCACACACACCTGGTGGCTGGTAAACTCATCAGAGTACGCAACAAGTAGTTCAATGAGTTTATACCTTATACTTCTTTTAATGTATTTAAAAGAAATATTTGAGCAGCCTATCAATTTATATTAAATTTTAATATAAAAAAACACCCGCTTTGGTGGCCGCATGGTTTAACGCACTACTATTGCAGTAGACTAGACTGCCAATGACTGGGAGATCGAGGTTCGAATCCTGCTCGGGTGTATTAAGGGTGATTTTTACCAAATTGTTTTTCACTCTCCCTCCACACAAATGTGGATACACTTTCTATAAATATAACCTTCCTCAGCTCTTAAATTATTAGCATAGTTGGTATTGTATATAAGCGTATAACTTGAACCAATACTAAGAAAATTATTATTATTGTTATTATTATTAAAAATATATCTAAAATTAGGTTTAACTGTACCAAGTTTGGTGTGGATATGTTTAAATTGTTACAGATAAAATTGTGTGCCCTTTCGGCTGTCTGGGTTCAAAATGTATACCTCACCCACGTATAGCTATAGGGTTGATGCTTTTTATACCCCAAACATGACATAGACATTTTTTTCTTAACATTTGAATTGTCCTAGAATATTAATTACGATCCACAAGAGATGATAAAGTGTTTAGTAACTTTGTATGTACCAAATATCAAATTAACCTTTTTGTTGTTTTGTTTTTTAAATGGCGGTATCTACATCGATGAATATACCTAAATGAGTTTATTATTTTGAACACCAAATGTCACAAAAATTATTATTAAAATGTTTGACATCCCCTGCACTATTAGACTAGTTGATGCGAATTTAAAAAAAATCATCTTGGATATGATGTTCTTTTATAAATCTTTACAAAGTTTAGTGTGGTTTTTTTTAATCATCGTGTCATACTTACTACTTGTTCGGGTTTTATGCTAATGATTTTAGGGATTAGGGAGGTTATATTTATAGGAATCATACCCGCATTTACGTGGAGGGAAAGTGGAAAACTATTTTGGAAAAATCACCCTCGGTACACCCGACGAAGATTCGAACCTAGATCTTCTCTTCATCGGCAGTCTAGTTTATTGCGAGAGTAGCGCATTGGACCACTCGACCACTGAAGTGGATAAAATCTAGTAAAAATGTTTCTAGCAAAACCTGGTGAAATAACCTCCTGAAAAACGTAGCTTTACTAACTTTCATGTCTCTGAAATAAACATGTTTTGGTAAAAATAATGTGTCTTCACTTCTCACCAACCTTAAAAAGGTTTTCTGTTACCAGGTTGGTAATTGGAGGGTTCAGTAGCCTACTTATTTCAATTGTTTCAAGTGCCTGAGTAATTTGAGTTTAACAGAGCTACCCTCACTTCCTCTGTGGTCTCTTGACGGCCTTGACAGATAATGACGGACCATTTAATATGCAAATCTTTCAGGATCTTAATTTATGTGAACTTTTTTAAAATTGAAAATTAAATGTGCACGTTTGTTGCCGGTTTAGTTTCCACACACACAGCTTAGCCAGTCTCGTGAGGGGCTTCTTCGCATCCCAGTCAGGTGAACTAGGGCGGTTTTCCATTCTCTCTCCAGGCTAAATTTATAATGAGAGTTTTACTATCTTTTAGGTATACTGAGGGTGGTTTTTACTAAATGGTTTTCCACTCTTCCCGTTTGCAAATGTGAGTACATATTCTATAATACAACCTCCCTAATCCCTAAAACAACTAGTGTAATTAGTACATAAGAATATAACCCAAAGTGGTAGTAAGACTCAGCGCTAAAAGAAATCCTAGCCTCTTTTCCGACTTATCCTCTCTTTATAACAAAATTATTTTCGGGTACAGTTATTTTAAATTCATTTTTATTTCAACAGCTTTGCCGCAATTTCTTATAGAAGGATATTTCAAAACACAGGGGATTAATTTGCACACACCTGCTTTGGTGATGGCTCAATCCTGGTTGGTTGAATCGAGGGTGGCTTTTCCTGGATGGTTTCCCACTCTCACTCCACACAAATGTGGGTATTCTTCCTCCCAATTCAACCTTCTTCTTAATTGGTACGTATAGCACGAGTAGGTAGTAAGTAATATGTGTTGCTAGAAAAATAAGAACACACAGTTCATGTTTTACGCTCTGACATTGGATAGAATAGTAATGGCTTCTTCCTAAAGAAATTCAATCCATACCCAATCTCTCGACCTAGGTTTCATTCTTTTAAAACTCGTCAGGAAGGAGTGTGAAACGCGCAACACAACTTCCCGAAAAAGAAAAAAACAACCCCGTGAAATAATAAGAAATATTAGGGATGTCCAAGACTCAAAAATTTGAGAAATTGAAAAGAAAAAGAAGCAAATAATGGCCCTAAGAAATTAAAAAACCAAACAGGAAATTTATTATTTCCAATAATACTGTAATAATCCAAAAATAGGCCGCATTTCCCCCCCTCACCTCTTCTCCCCCAAAAAACAGCCTTCATTAAGAAATGTTTTGGTTATTTCTATTGTTTTTCAATATCAAACTTTGACATAATAAGCTGTTACATTACAAAATTAAACTATAAATGGTGTTCATTGTAACTACCTATTTCTATTTTATTAATTGCATTTAAAATGTGTACGAGCTATATCTCTTTGAATGAACTATATCTCTTTGAATGAACTATAAGACAATCTAAAGCAAGAGCCAGCTCAAATGTTGAAAAGGGACTTTTTAAACTATATATTTACTTTAGTAAACATAATTTACATTTTTGTACTTTCAAAGGACGTTGTCTCGATACTTTTTTATATTCTTTTCTCGAATTGAAAAATTGGTTCTCGCACATCCCTAAAAATATGAAATTGGTACCTCAAAGCAAAGATAGATTTTATTTAAAGAGTCTTGTTGCTTGTTTGGTTCCAGGCCCACTGATGGTTATCACTCAAAAGGTCACCAGCCTTGCCTTCAGCCTCCATGACGGACTCACCCGTCAAGAGGACGAACTCACCGCCAATCAGAAGTACCATGTCATCAAGTGAGTGATTCACTTCTCGCTTCGAGTATTCGGAACATTTTAACACTAAAAATTATTTTCAATTTTTTTTAAATTCTCTTGAAAACAGGACAAGCCTAACTGTCACCCCAAAATAGTTAATTTACGATTCATTTGAATGTTTCCCTCACCAGTATGCATGTTTACAAAGCCGGCACACTTGTCCTTGTTGACAAATATCTGGTTTGGTTTCATTTCAACCTTGTACCTTCAACACTAGTACTGTAGGTGACCTGGCGGTCTATGGGTAAGGTGTTGGACCTCTGTGCTGGGGGATAATAATAATAATAATAATAATAATAATAATAATAATAATAATAATAATAACAATAACAAATAACAACAACAACCAACAACAACAACCAACAACAACCAACAACAACCAACCAACAACCAACCAACAACAACCAACAACCACCCACCAACAACCAACCAACAACCACCCACCAACAACCACCCACCAACCAACCAACCACCAACCACCATCTGCCATCCACAGAGACTAACAGAATAACCTCCAGATAATTTCAAGTCCTCCAGAGAAGTTTTTATCTTTCATAAATAAGTTGGCACCACTGAAGTTAAATTCCTGTTTAGTCTTATTACTACTTTCTCGCAAAAGATTCCTTAAAATTATCGAAATAATGAATTGTTTGTAAACATGTTATTGTGTTTTTACTTTGATTTGTGTGTCATTTTTCAACATTTATATTATAATATTTGGAAGAAGGTGGACAGGAAAGGTGGACAGGAAAGGTGGATGGAAACATATAAACAGAAGAAACACAATACGACTTTTTAATGGAAAGAAGAACACAGTTCACACTTTACATTGCTGCCACTGGACAAAGAGATAATGGTTGCCTCTTGAAGATTGGCCAATCCCCCAATCAAGGTTTCATTCTATCGGAACTTATCAAAAGGGAGAAAAAGTAAAGAATGATAAGACACGTAGATAAGAACATGTAAAACGAATAACATAACTACATATATTTTATAATAAAGGAAATTGATAAAACTAGAGAAAAAGGAAAAATAAACTACTAAGAGTAAATTTGATGAAGAAAGCCCACCCAGGGAAAGAGGAAAAATGCACAAAGGTAACGTCTACCTTTCTTCTGTCTTCCATAGTAGAAGTAGTCACACACATTTTAACACAAATAGAATAATATTTCAGCATTAGTTGCCTTTATCAAACACAAAGAAAGAAATGAGACTCCATGGAGTAATCCAGTGTTTGTGTTATTTGTACTCTCTTCTTTGTGTTTGATAAAGGCAACTAATGCCGAAATATTATTCTATTTGTGTTAAAATGTGTGTGTTACTATTTCTACTATAGAAGACAGAGTAAAGGAAGAAGATGTCACCTTTGTGCATTATTTTCTTCACACATTTTTCCTCTTTCCCTGAGTGGGCTTTCTTCATCAAATTTACTCTTAGTAGTTTATTTTTCCTTTTTCTCTAGTTTTATCAATTTCCTTTACTATAAAATTATTTAGCCATCGGTCCACCTCATTTTTGAACATAATTACATTTGTCTTAGCAGTGCTACTGGCTGTTGAATACGCTGGCCAGCATTGATTTTCTCTCTCATACTCTCCACCATTTATTTTCACTTTCTGTTAGTTTTTTAAAAGTTTTTTTGTAGTCTCCTCTTTTATTCATAAACGCCAAGGCGTCAGCTTGCATTCAAGCCATACGAACCGAGCTGTCACTGTCTGGGGGCAAAGATAATGCCAACATCTATGGATAGAGACTGTCATGTGGTCAGCGCAACAAACCCTCCGGCCATTTATTATTTACTAATCTAGTCATGCAACAGAAAACTCTGTTATAATTTCTATGTAATGCTTGTTATTCAACTTAAAAAGAATCTCATGTTTAATTGTCTTTCGTAGGAAGATGCCGACGTTGCTGGAATACTTCAGCTTCATGTTTCACTTCCAAGCCCTCATGTGTGGTCCGGTCGTGTTCTACAGAGACTATATGGACTTTATCGACGGCACAAACTTCCTCAAGCACGCTCCGTCGTCTTCCGTGAGTTGTCTCGTTATAATAGCTCTACATCAGGTCGAGCAGGCACGTACACGGTTAGTTCCGCTATGTCTGTTTGCTCGTGAAATGTTCTTAGCAGACACTTGATGCCAGATGACAATATTACTGCTCATACTATATTAGGTGTGGGTGTGAAGGTCACTTTTTAAATGCAAAGTGATGTTGAAGAGAAGTTTGAAATAATGTAGAATAAAGTCAATGATAAGATATTTGGTTGTCTTGGTAGAGAGAGGTTTATTTATATTAATAAACAAAGCCCATTATATTATTTTATAGTAATAAACAAGGTTCAATATATTATTTTATAGTAATAAACAAAGCCCACTATATTATTTTATATTAATAAACAAAGCCCACTATATTATTTTATAGTAATAAACAAGGTTCAATATATTATTTTATAGTAATAAACAAAGCCCACTATATTATTTTATAGTAATAAACAAAGCCCACTATATTATTTTATAGCAATAAACAAAGCCCACTATATTATTTTATAGTAATAAACAAAGCCCACTATATTATTTTATAGCAATAAACAAAGCCCACTATATTATTTTATAGCAATAAACAAAGCCCACTATATTATTTTATAGTAATAAACAAGGTTCAATATATTATTTTATAGTAATAAACAAAGCCCACTATACTATTTTATATTAATAAATAAAGCCCACTATATTATTTTATGCTGACATATGTATTTATCTCTGCTTACATTATAGATGTCATTTAATTGCTAGTTGGTGTTAAAATAATGTTTAGTAGCTGTTATAAAAATGATTTTAAATTTATAATGTTGGAATAAATCATATTTGATGAGAGATTTCAAATATATTCACGACATAATGGAGTTATCTTCTTCTTTTGTAAATGTTTTAAAGATGTGAAGGCTATTATGGGAGTGAAAAGTCTAAACGAATTTTTTTTTTTTTATTTTGACATTTTCTAGCTTCACTCTTTGTGCATTGGATTCTTCCCACATTTTTCCTCTTTCTCTAGGTGGGATTTCTTAATAAAATTTACTCTAAGTACTTTATTTTTCCTTTTTCTTTAGTTTTATAAATTTCCTTTATAATAAAATTATTTAGCCACTGGGCCACCTCATTTTTAAATAATTTTGTTAATATAAATTCAAATTAATGATTATTTAAATTTAACCCTAGTAACTTTGTGTTGTATTTTGTCTTAGGTTTCACTAAAAGGAGGGGGGGATGGTAGGTAGCTCCTTTAAACAACCTTTTTATTTATTATACTTATTTTTTCAAGCTTCATTCTGATACATCTGTTTCAACCTACAAATTTATTAGCAAATGTCATAAAAAAGGACAGGGGCAAGATAGTATTTGTTACTCCTTTTGTCAAAATGCTCTACACACATATATACAGTAATGTGTAGAGAGAAGGAAGGTGGAATTATACTAAATGTACTTATACTTTCATGGAAAGAGTATGGCGAACAATTTAAAATAAGCTTTTTGGTACTCCGACCTTTCCGTCACCGACAAATCGTGCAAGACGAGACAGTGGCTTTCTCCCAAGTCAACGTGCCTTCGCTCGATGTCTTTAAGTTAAGCACCGCATATTTTTATCGGCCGTATGCCCAAAAAGTCACCGTGTTTTCTTGTCTTCAGGGAAATCTGGACAACAACTCGAACAGTCGCAAGGTTGTGTTTGAGCCGTCGCCTTACCTGGTTGTGTTCAAGAAAGTGGTGGTCTCAGTTTTGTGCGCTCTCCTCTACGTCAAGCTCATTCCCTCATTTCCTATACAGCGAGTCAAGGGTGAGTAATATGTCACCTGGTGAGCACATTTGGAATGTTAAACACTGCTGCCACTGGACAAAGAGGTAATGGTAACCCCCTTAAAGAAGATTGGTCGTTACTGCCCAATTCTCTGACTTAGGTTTTATTCTATCAGAACTCATCTGGTGGAAGTGTGAAATGTTCAACACAACTTCCTGAAAGAGAGAACCAAAAAAACACCCAAATGGGAGAAAAAAGGGAAAAGTGGCAAAAGGTCCTATCATTCCTTAGCAATTTCCTATAGCTAACAATTTTATGATAGCAAACTTGGGGCTATATTTTATTTTAGCTAATAAATATTTAATCATAAAATAATCGCGTTGGTAAATAAAGATTTGAAATTGGTTCATAAATGGAAAATATTTGATTGACGCAGGCATGAACTTTTGGTTTTTAATTTAATAATTTGTCAATTTTTCATTACAGAAGCGGAGTTTGTAGAAGACACGACTTTTCCGTACAAGATGTACTACCTAATCATATCAACAACTCTAGTCAGATTCAAGTACTACCACGCCTGGCTCCTAGCTGACGCAATCTGCAACGCCTCCAGCCTCGGTTTCAACGGCTTCGACCAAAACGGCAACCCCCGATGGGACTTGATCTCCAATGTTGATGTCCTCAAGTTTGAGGTACACCGGGGGTCTTATGTTTTCTAAATTATATCCGACACTGACCTACTGCCCTTCAGTGAATGGATCATATTTGGTGGAATGACTTAGTTCAATCGATAGAATGTCTGCACACGGAGCTAAGGGTCCCGGTTTCTCTTTTCATATTGATAAATTAATGTCCCAGGGCTGAATGTTCTGTCTCTTCTAGATTTTTAAGGGGATTTGTAAGTTGTTTTCTGATATAAGCAGTATGTTCGGAAAGTGAATATTAAATACCTCAAATAAATAAAAAAATCTTGCTGAAAGTCATTTTTCACTTGATATATAGACAGGCTGGGCTCGTAAGAGTTCCAGGAGAGAACCTCCCTAGTTTCACTAAACTAGAGATGTCGCGATACCTGTTTTTCTCAATTTCGATTCTTTAACATTTCCTATTTAATTATTTTGCCAACCATCCAACCTCATATAAAAACATACTTATTCAACTTTATAACACACATCAAAAAAACTAAAAATTTACATAGTGATAAAAAGATTCATTTTTAATTTTTACAAAGAGAAGTATCCAAGCATTAAACCATATAATATATATAATATTATATTTGAAAGAAGATAAAGGATAGGTGGATAGGAAAATATAAAAGGAATGAACACATTCTGGCTTTTCTTTTAAAACAAAAAGAAGAACACAGTTCACACTTTACACTGCTGCCACTGGACAAAGAGGTAGTGGCTGCCTCTTAAAGAAAATCAATTGTTACCACCCAATCCCCCGACCTAGGTTTCATTCTATCAGAACTCATTAGAGAGGAGTGTGAAACGTGCGACTCACCTTCTTAAAAGAGGAAACCAAAAAAAAAAACACAAAAGGGAGAAAAAGGAAATTTGTAAAGAATGATAGGACACTTAGACAAGAACATGTAAAAGATTCTTTTGATTTTTTTATTATTAATGAAATTGTGTTGCACATTTCACAGTTTCCTTCTGATGATTTTCGAAAGAATGAGACCTAAGTCAAGGTACTGGGTGGTAAGGAGTGATTTTCTTCAAGAGGCAGCCATCTGTCCAGCGGCGGCAATATTAGGTGTGAACTGTGTTCTTCCTTTCATTGTAACAACCATTTAGTGTTGATTCCTTTTATTTGTTTCTACCCACCTTTCCTTTATCATCTTCCAAACAATAATTGTAATAGTGCAGATGGAACTCATTTTTCTGACATTTACAGGCAAAGATTGATGACTTATACTAAATAATTATAGTTTTAGTATCATTAATTCTTGTTAAAATCAACTTAATTGACCACTATTCGCATATAAAAATAGTCCAATCAATCAATTTCTAAGGAAGATCTAATTTTGTTTTATTTGACTGATCTTCGTGTCGTCATTCATCTACCGGAGCTGGTTTTAAGCTGTATGACATTTCATAATCAAATTTCTTGTTATTTAATTAAAAAGTGTAATTTTTGATCGACTAAGTTTGAAGGATCCTTGTCCTGTGAGTCCTTGTAAAGTGTTTGTTTGTATAGTTCAGCCTTAGCCTGCGCGATAGTATTGAACAATGGAACAAAGGTACCGGACGCTGGCTCCGGATGATAGTGTATGACCGGGTGGACCGGTGCCCCACACTGCTGACCTACGCCCTCTCCGCGCTGTGGCACGGCTTCTACCCTGGGTACTACCTCACGTTCATGAGTGGCGCTATGTTCACTTTCTCCAGTCGCGCGGTGAGTCTATTAGCGGTCGCCAACGCAGTCGAGTGGTTCTCACTGACTCACCACACAAACTAATGTCTTAACCTGGTGCAGCGACAATCATTATGGCAGGTATTGAAGTATCCTGGTAGGGCAACAGCTCTTGAGGCTTAGGGGAAAGGGGGTTAGATTTAGTTTTGTAATTTAATTTATAGCTTAAAGCTTGCCTATTGGTTGTTTTAGCCAACATAACTACAGTACAACTTATTCAGACCCAAGAGAATTAACTTAGCACTTAACTGGATATCAGCATCATTATCATCATCATAAACTGTTTCTAGTTAGTGGCCGGGCCAGGTCGGATGCTTCCATCTCCCTCTTTCCTTCCTATTCTTCTCCCTTGCGGTCTTTTCCCTAGACTAGACTGCTGGGAGGTTGAGGTTTGAATCTCGGTCTGGTGTATTGAGGATGGTTTTTCCAAAATGGTTTTACACTCTTCCTCCATGCAAGTGTGGGTACACTTCTTCTAAATATAACCTTCCTAGCCTGTGAAACCATTAGCATAATTAGTATACAAGCATAAAATAAAATAAAAAATCAATTTTTTTTAAAATTCTTGTATTCGAGAAATATAGGATTGAGCCATCGCTAGATTTAAGCTTTATTTTTGTTGATATTATTTTATCTGTGTGACTCACTAATGACGACGACGAAGGATGATGACCTAACGAACCCCGTCTTCTCTCCCAGGTCCGTCGCACCATACGGCCGTACTTCCTGAACCCGCCTTGGCTCAAGTCTGTGTACGACTTGGCAACACTGCTCACGACTCGCGTCGTGATGGGTTACATCACCTTCAGCTTTGTGCTGCTGGGATTTTGGCCTTGTATTAGACTATACTTGTGAGTGTTACTAGTTTTTTCTCTCATAAAAACTACAAAAATACTGACTTATTTAACTCGCACTCTCTTCATATGTTTCAAATTAAATCCTGTCTGTATTTAATGAAATGTTTATTTGTTGTTCCAGGCATATGTACCTGTGGCTACACATTCTTGGTCTCTTAGTTATCGTGCTGCTCCCACTACTACCAACGCGGCCACTCCGCGCCGCGACAGCACCCCACAATGCCGCCAACATGAATGGCAGTGCTCATCCACCACAGCTTAACGGCAAGGTTGTCGAGATGAGCAATGGTTTCGGGGGCAGTAGCCATGGCTGAACTCTGCGCAGAGCTCCCTTTCAATGGCCGAATAACGCGCACGACTGACAGAGGAGGAAATCAAAGTTAAAAGAGATGGATTGGTTCGGTTTTAAACTTAACGCTACTCATTGAAACAAATGGATATTGCAGGGTTTTTTTTACCATTGCTGACTGATGAATTGTTGCTATTTTTATACAATTTTATTAATAAATATATTAGGGATCGATGAGCATGGTAGTTTTATTGCGTGACAGGAAATTAGTCAAAATACTAGGATTGGGATGGGAATGAGACTGGGTGGGGAAACTTGGGATCGAGGTTATGTATGAAGCAGACGCTATAAAGATAAAGAATAAAACCTAGTGTTAGAAAATGTATTTTAAAGACTTTTATCTTATACTCTAATGAACCAATCTGTTTCTGTTTTCTCTGGTCATGCAAGCACTTGTAGTCTATACACAATAATATATAATAGGTCTTCTGTCATGACGGGGAGCTTGACGCAGGCCGAGCCGAATGCTAAGACATAGCATAGAGATTAAGAGTAGCATTAACTGATTATATCCTATAAGCTTTAAATAAAACTGCAACTAATTATTTTTTTTGTTTAGATGTTTACAAATTGTAGTTTATAGCTATTTTTTTTAACATTTTAATTGTATGTATTATAAAAAAATACTGTGTAAAGAACCTATTGGTGGCTACGTTTATGTTGGATTCAGTCTTGTAAAAACATAAATATTAGGAGGTGTGCAAAGTTTCAAAACTTCAACTTAGCATCGGAAAAATATATCAACTTTAAACTAGGTTTTTTTT
>CABFWB010006088.1:8019-21424 GCA_902151455.1 Timema bartmani
TGTGTGTGTGTGTGTGTGTGTGTGTGTGACGGGTGCTGCATTAGTGAGATTCCCATACCATGGAAGGATTCATCTGCTGTTGAAGAACTAGGGTTGTGGTCAATGTTGTCAACAACTGCTGTTGTGAACAGTTCATTATGCAACTTCAATGGACACACTACATATTCCCCACTAAACTGTTGGCAGACACCATTGGCAATGTCTGATAATTCGTGAAAGTCTAGAGATTCGCAAGTAAACTATACAAATTTCATCAAAGTATCGCCAAATTAATGGGTATCGCTTAAATTATTTGTAAATGACACCTTAAATGTCTTTCTACACTATTTGCTTCCTAGGTTAAACATATTTAAACGTTAGACCCGGGGGAGTGGGAGCTATATTGGATTTGACCTCTCACCTACCTCAGAGGTCAAATTTAACTTCCCTCAACATTTAAATATAAACATTATGGTGTCTACCAACTATAGTAGATATTTCATACTTTTTCCATAAAAAGCAAAATTGTTATGATTTGTTCACTTACGCCACTACAGTACAACCGTCTGGGCTATTATATTTTAAAAACCACGATGAGGAAGGGAGAATTTGGGAGTAAATGTACACGTATTTGCGTGGAAGAAGAGTGAAGAAACATTTTAGAAAAATCCGCCCCCTAACAATAAGGTTAATTTCTTTTTTTATATTATATTTTTTATTTTTAGTGTTATCTATCTAGCTACTCACCATATTCACCATTTGCACTTATTAATCTGATAATACGGAATGAGAAAGATTAATTTCAAACAAATTTACCAGAATTCACCTATACAGCTATATAAAAAAAAACTAATAAAACCCCCTCTGAGAATGAACCACGGCCCCCAGAAAATCGGCTGATAAGTATGATACTGCTAAAGCGATCGTTTAACTATTTGTTCCTATAAAATTGGCTCTTAGTTAGTTAAAGGGCTGCTCAAAATTTCCCTCCTTTGTAAGAGAACTATAGAGACCAGTCAATGCTTGTCCTGCTTGTAATAGAGTTATAGAGGCCAGTCAATGCTTGCCCTGCTTGTAATAGAGCTATAGAGGCCAGTCAATGCTTGTCCTGCTTGTAATAGAGTTATAGAGGCCAGTCAATGCTTGTCCTGCTTGTAATAGAGTTATAGAGGCCAGTCAATGCTTGCCCTGCTTGTAATAGAGTTATAGAGGCCAGTCAATAGATTGTATTCCCTTGTAAGAAAGCTATAGAGGCCAGTCAACGCTTGTATTCCCTTGTAAGAATATTATAGAGGTCAGTCAAAGCGCTTGTCCTCCCTTGAAAGTGGGTTGTAGAAAACAGTCAATAATATTCATTATCCCCCTTGTACTCTCTTACTAGTGAGCACCGTGTAAAGAGCATTGATCGTTACCTCTCTAATATTTATCCTCCTTGGACTTGCTGTATTAGAAAGGTCTTAGTTAGTGCTAACAATCCGTTTAAAATCGTTATTTTAACGGTTAACGTGCGTGTCAAACGTATCATGGTTGTTGATCCACTTCCCTGCTCTAATTTCCCAAGAGACAGATGTGCGTGAACTGGATGGAACGGATTCGGAGGGAAATCGTTTTGCGTTTTATCCCTGTTGAGGGTATACTACAAAAACAAGTTTTTATTATTGTTATTATTATTACTATTTATAGTATTATGTCTAGTATTATTATCATTATGTCTGGCATTACTTATATTATAAAATTAGACTCCGGCCTATCTTGCAGGTGTGTGTCAAGTCCTTTGCACAATTTATATACTCGTTAGGGAACAGGACAGATTCAACAGAGAGTAATTTGAAGCAACGGCTGGCTATTCCAACTGTCACAGCTCACAGATTAAAATGATAAATTACAATAGTTCTCCACGGCCACACAAGTCTGTTACAAATAAAGATGGCGGATATAATATCCGTCAGTTCCCAAAGACCAAATGTATACTCCAATTACCATAAGATAATTCTTTAAGAATTTAGATAAAATTAAAATTAGATATTGAAAAGTGGCCAATTAATGAGTGAAACCATTGCCAAAAGTGGTCATGTAGTTAGTAGTTATAGATCACTTAATGACAAATTATCTCACCTAAAGGTAGTTATTGTATGATTGGAATGTTTTGACCATCTACTAGGTCGTATATAACAGTGGCTCTTAACCTTTTATTACTCGTTGCCCCCTAAATATCCTAAAATATATTCGTGGGCCCCCAAGTTTTTACTGTCATATTAATCATTAAGATGTATTTTAAAATAGTGGCTTTATTTACTGATTATAATAACAAACAAATAAAAAAAAACAGAAATTAACTTACCTAAATGTACTTTAATGGGACCTTTTTCTGCTGTTGAACACTTTTCACTAATTGGTCTATTTTGGTTTCAATTGTATTACTTAATGCTATTTGCATGCCGCGGTCGATTCGGAATCGATTTCGCTGCTTCGTTTTAATATTTACCATTGTGGAAAATCTCTTTTCACATAAATAAGTAGAAACAAAGGGCAGCAAATTTTGAATAGCGATAGTATACAGATGGGTATTATTTTTACTAGCCGTGAACTATATTATCCATGCTTCCCCCCCTAACCCCTGCCATTATCCTGAAAAATTGAGTCTACTGTACTTACATGCTTACGATCATCAAATTCTTTCTTCCAAAACGTAAAATTAATGATAATTGACTTCAGTAACAAGCAAATAAATTTTTTTAGTTATTCTTTTGATGCAGCCCAAAAAACCTTTTGCAGCCCCTCGGTTAAGAACCAGTGGAATATATACCACAAGGATTAATAGTGGGTAAGTCTTAAGTCTCTTTAGCCTCGGTCTTTAAACCATTTTAAATATAAGTCAGTTTGACTATATTCATAAGACACAAGGTGTATAAAGGTTCCTAAATATCCTTAACTAATGTTTTCTAATTATATAAAGTTATTACTACGAGTGTAATGAGCAAACAATTGAGTGCAGCTTATGTGTAATTTACTAGTAAGGTATCGGTACCTGTTGTTTTGAGCTATTAATTAATCAATTAATTAATTTGTTTGCCAATTAGGAGGTTTCCAATTTTAATCACTTCCAAAATTATAAATAAAAACTTAAGGCTCAAACTTTTCTACAACAGGCACCGACCGAGTTTAGCCGTTGAAGTCGTTAGTGAAAACACATGAGGCGCTGATGTGGCAAGATTTTGAAACTCGTAGATGACACAGTTTATAGTGAACGTGCAGTATCACAACAGATATGGATAATGGTTTAAAAAAGTTTTCAAAGTTTAAGCCTGGGTATTATTGACATCAATCCTTTAAAAATAGATGAGGTTTATTTAAGGCAAGACATGTAATCGAATTAACTGAAATTTAAGATGTGAAATTTAAGATGCAAATTCAACTTAAGTAGCATAGAAAGTTTTATAATAAGGCATACGTGTGCTTGTTTAACACCTTTTAATGTTAAAAGTATATAACCTTAGTCCAACACAAATGGAGTACTAAAAAATGGGTTTTACTGTAGTAAATGTGTTATAACTTATTTCATTTATAGTTTTATAACTACAAGTTAACCAATCCGAATTAACCTAGACTATAGTTTGATCTTAAAAATGTCAACAAAATCTAGGCTAGATTTGTAATAGTTGCATTTTAGGTTTATGTATTTTATACGAACATTAAATAATAGACTTATTATTATAATAATTAGTATAAAATAGGTAACAAGATCTTACTGTACAAATTAGGGCCATGTCATATTTTACAAAGTAGGGCTATGTCATATGCTACAAAGTAGGCATATGATGTAATATGCTACAAAGTAGCAAGTCTCTCTCTACTAATGTGAAAATTAATTACAGGTGTAATTTGATTATTTGTCGTTTGGCCCATACGGCCAATACCATACAAATATTTACAAATCGGCAATAACATCTGAAATAAGCTAGTAGTTAACTAGTTTGTCAAAATATCAAGGCACAAAAATTAGATTTTAAAGCACCATAGTGACTAGGACTCGTTCTTTTTAAGTACGAGGGTTAATTTATGCTGATTTTAGTTTAATTTACAAATATAGTTTTAATACTATTGAAATTTATTGTTTCTTGCCAAAGTTATTGGCTATACTTATTTTTGAGAAAGAGTCAGGATAAAAGTAATTTATATAATAACAGCTGATCTACTATATTATTTCTGTTACCTATCTGAACCCACTTGTTTCGTTTTATTCATCCCATTCCTATCAAGGAAATTGTTAAATGCTATGTCATTCTTAGTGTTTTTATAACGATTTGAACATCTCACACTACAACACTTATTAACATATTATGACACTTTTTACTTGATTCATTGTGTAAGTGGCCATCTAGTGGCAGAATCAAGAATTATAGTGACACTGTCTCGTGCTGCCATCTTGGCGGAGAAGAATGTTACTGCTTGTATTTGAAGAGGGTTACCTTCCCTTGCCCCATTCACCCCTCGCCCTATTCTCATTCAACCACTTCTGCCTCATCCCTGGTGGCAAGCTTGACTAGAGCAGTTTAATTTAAGGGAGACATGTTAACTAGATAGTCTAATATATTCTAGTTGCTTGACATCATCATCATCATTATCATTATAATTATTATTATTATTATTATTATTATTATTATTATTATTATTATTATTATTATTATTATTATTATTATATATTATTAGGGCTGAAACCACTCACAACCGTTCCCGGGCGTTTGCGTGTGTGTCCATTATGCTGTTGTAAAGCTAATTTTTCGTCTAGCAATCTTTAATATTGCGCTCTCATTATTTTATCCTGCAACTTTTCCACTTTCACCATTACGTGCTTAATACTGTTGTATTCTGAAAATTGAAAAATGACACCTGGACACGGGAATCGAACCCGTGTCCAGGTGTCATTTTTCAATTTTCAGAATATGATATCTAGTGGAGTAATTCCCTACTAATAAGCATAAATAATAGCTCTGGCTATTAATTCTTAATACTGTTGTGCTGCTTTCTCACAAAGTTCTACCTAACTCAACTACTTAGATCCCTAGGAAGTGATACGATCCACATTCAGCTCCACACACAACCCTATTATTATTTACAAAGCTTCTAAATCTCTCATTATACACCACAAAATAAATCATCGTTCTCGAATCGCCCCTTTGCCATTTATACAAGTGAATATATTTGGTGCTTAAACCATGTGTTCAACACAAATAAACCTTTTTCTAAACATAGACTCATTAAATTTTCCTAGCATCCTCTCCAAGCTCTTTCTCTCCATTCATATCTCCTAACAAGATATTGCTTTCACTGGATTCACATGCATTCAAAACTTCATTGAGCTCATTCCAAAACTCCATTCTCACAGTCTCATCTTCACTCTCCACCAACATAAAACTACGAATGTTTATTTTCATACGTACCCGTAGAAGTTTAGATGACACCAACTCATACCTTCTCACAAACAGCTTAGCTGTACTAGTAGTCTGAACCATAACCAAATTTACCACCAAATATTAAATACAAATCACAAACATATTAAACGAATTGTAAATTAAATTAAATAGCTTTCTTTTTTTAAATAAGTTATAACTTATTTTAAAATAAGGGGAAAAACTTTCAAATTAGTTTCAAATAATTATGGGCTATCGCTTATCACATATTTTATTTTTATTGTTAAAAATTAAATTTGTTTGTAATACATATGTGACATTGGAAAGAGTTTACATACTTCATATTATTAAATAAGCATTACTAATAATAAAATAATTAAATCAGTGTGGCTTGTAGCGTGCCAATTAGATTCTGTCGAGAGCATAATTTAACTGTAAAATGTCAACAAACTATTTTTCTTTGACAAACAATTACCTGTATCGATAAAAACAACACTTCTCTATTTACAAAAATATATTTGAAATTGGTTTTAGTGTATTTGTTTTTTTATCATTTTGAAAAATATACTTTAAATTTGACCATGAGATCCTGTTGGTTTAAATTTACAGTGCCTGGTGTTAAAGTATAAAGTTAATTTAAATATCAGACCATTTTTCTTGTATGTGACTGGTCAATGTTAGTAAATTCTACAATCATATATTGAATATTTCGAATGCAAGAAAACTCTGGATACGCTTTGCCGTTAGTTGTTTTGAACACATTAAATTTTCCATTGTTTCTAGCTAGCATTTAGAAATTTAATGTAGCTAAATTAGTGTTTTTCCGAGTAATTTTATTTTAATAGACTGGCTCACCTGTATAATAAAATGGCTCATGGTTTAAAATGGGGGACGAAACTCCTAGAACTGTACGGTCACTTAGATCAGGTAATATATATCCCAATTTTTATTTTTTTTTAATTATTCATAATATAGTATGAATTTTGTCAATAATTACTTTCATTATTGCTATAAAAGTTTCTTAAACGTTTAGACGATTAACTTTAATAAAGTTTAAAAAAGTATAAACAATCAGATTTTTAACTAATAAAATAACAGCTGTCCAAAACACGTGAATTAACTAAAATTATTTTCGATGGTTCTTATTTCTATTCATGGCTTTTTTATATGGAATCTTATTAAAATATTATCATTAGGGTGTTTTTATTAATAAAACACCAAAAGCACGAATTACTCGTGTCAACTTATTGTCGTACGGTTTTATTTTTCTCCAAGGTTTAAAAAATGAAGACTTCAACAATCTATGTGACTCATTACATAATATAAATTCAGAATCCATACGCAGACGACTGAGACCACCCTTGCTTATTAGTGAAGATTTTGGTTCATCTAGATCTACTCGATCAGGTAGATGCATTACCTACTGTAAGTTACTATTTGAATTAGTGGTATTTTGGTGTATGATATTAATAAATAAAATTATTTAATATTGTTATCCTTATTTTAGTATCTAGTCAAGTAAATGGTGCAGAAATTCGCTTTACTCCTGTTGTGAGAAATAGTAGCAGCAGTCACAACTATAGAAGAAGCCAATCCTCCACACGTGAGTATTAACAATACTGCTATAAACAATTTGAGAATAGTACCTTACTGTATGAATAGAGATATAAAAATGTTTTTCTTTTTTTACAATAAGGATGTATCAATCATCTTATAATCATCATATACTTAGGAAAACAACAAATCTAATCATACCACCATTGTTAAGTGTAATAATTTTATACAACTAAAACAAAAATCACAAATAAAACATAAATATTTACAAACTTTTGTGTTGACTTGTGTTCTTTGCATTATTGTTGACCCCCTGATACTTATGAAGTCATATGTTCCTTTACACATTAAATTGTTTAATTGATCCATATTATTCAAAATTTAATTTATCAACTCATGAAAGGTTAGGTTAAAGTTGGGTAGGAACCATAATTATAAATATACATTATGGAAGATTTGAAAGTTAGATTTGTATCATAATAATGGTTTTAAATATTAATTTGGGTTTTTATATTTGTGATGTCATCTAATATTTGTGGGAGTTGTAATTGGGTTAGTTTGGATATATTATTCTGTGAGGTTATATTGTGTAGTTTTCTTTATAGTTCAAAATTTCTTCAAACAAATTGATAAGATAATTGTCTCTCATTTGCAAGAGTTGGGTTTTGTATGAAAAAAGGTTAAATGTGCTTGTAGTAGTCTGTATGTGATTTTTGCTTGTTTGTAAAAATAATTTTTAGAATATAGTGGGTTTTTTAAGCACCGCGTCTTACTACACTTTCAGGTTATATGTTTATGTACTAATTACTTTAATAATTTTAGGGATTATGAAGGTCACATTTAGAGGAAGTGGAGATTTGTGTGGAGGGAGAGTGGAAAACCACTTTGGGAAAAAAACTCTATACCCCCTACAGAGATTCAAAACTCAATCGCCCCATTATCGGCAGTCTAGTCTACTGCTAGAGTAGCACCTTAGACCATGCGGTCACCGAAGCGGATTCTTTGGGATGTATTTTTATGTGTGCCACATATTCTCGAAATCATGTTGGTGCTTGTATAAACAGCATGGCCAACCAACATCTGATATCTTAGACAGATTAACTTGTTTTATTTTGGCCAAAATATCCATATAAAATAAATAATAATTTACATGTACATATATCAACTTGCCATATTAATTTGCTAAGGTATGGTAAGTTTAATCATAAAATGTTGATATTTTAGAAATAAAAAAATTTTATATACTCGATATGATGGGTACCATCCCCAAAAACTTAGGCACTAGGGCTATTTTACCTGAAATTATAATCAATCCTCCTACATTTAAGACAAAGTATGAACACATCACATAAAAGAGACTACCATTTCAATATTGGTGTTTACGCGGGTATAGGGGTGTGTGGAGCTTCAAAACTTCGATTTGGCTTCCAAACAAATGTCATTTTCAATTTCATTTAGTAAAAAAATTCCAGCTTTGACAATTTCCAAGCTTTACAAAAAATATGTATATAAAATTTTGAGAGTTAAAAAAGATCAGTTAATTCTATTTTGAGCTGCTGTATACATTACACATTAGTTTATAATATTAAAACATGATATTACAAACAATTGTGCAGTAAAACAATTAATAGTAATTTTAGTGCATAGAGCTATATACAAATAAGTACAATATATATTTTTTCAATCATAAAACAACTGAAAAAATATTAAAATTTTTATTTGGCTTTGAGAATATTTCACATACTCGATTTGAGTTCGCTTCCAAATTCCAAGTGAAAAAGGTGGACCTTGAAACTCTTAGGGTCGCATGGAGGCAAAACAGCGTGTGCGCGCGCATGCATCACCAAATTTTAAAAGAATTACCGTTGTCTTATATTATTGGGGGATCTTGACTGCCCATGGTCCCTATTGTCTGGCCAAAAAAAAAATCCATTGTAGCTTCATACTAAAAAAAAAGCAACAAGTAAAACCAGCTTCAGTGGCCGAACGGTCTAAGGCCTGACTCTTGTACAAGACTGGCCTACTCAAGATGGGAAGATCGAGGTTCGGGTCTACTGAGGGTGGTTTTCCCGAAATGGTTTTCCACGCTCCTTCCACTCAAATGCAGGTAGATTACCTCTAAAATGCTTTCTTCCTCATCCCTACTGCGTTAGAGTAATTATCATTTGTGTATAACCTGAACAGGTAATGAGAAATAATACTTGTCTACTTTCCTTTTTTTCACCCCTCACCTATCTCTCTTTTACGCGCAGTAGAGTTTAACTTCAACTTTATCAGCAATGCATGGCTATTAGTGGGTTCACGGCAGTGTATAAATAAAATTATATAATAATCTTCATCTGAGAGGTTGGCCCCAGGCTAAAAGCGGACTGTGGACGATTTTAGGTTTGCCATTTCTGATCTCCCTCAACCCTTTCTGTAACAACACCTGCACATGTTGAAAGGTGTTTAACAATTGTTGTTGGTATGTTTGCCTTTTCAAAGGATCAAGCCGACACTCCAGTTCTTCTCGGGTGTCTAGAACCAACCCTAAACATGATGAAAATGTCAACAGGCACTCTCACGGAGGAACTGCAGCGTCTACAAATACATCAATGTCTTCTCGGACTGATCTGCCTTCTATGGAACCTCAAGGTGACTTAACATAACTTTTTTTTAGGCTCGGCGATCATCATACAGTTGGTACACCTAATTTGGGAGGCTCAGGTTGGATACAAACTGGTTGCAAAAATGAAGAAAACTCTTGACTATAAATATTTTTTTTTAACTCTCAAACATGACTTTTACCCTTGCTGAGGGTGACTTTTTTTTTTACAGCCAGCCTGTAGCCTGGGTCAGTTTTTTATTCAAACCATATATTTTTCCACCACCGGCTTGCTAGGCCTGTCGTAGCTTCAAATGCCTTATAATCTAACTTAAGACTAGGACAGGCACAACATCCAGTCCCCGGCCGTTAATTCATCACTGTGAAAGGGTAAACTCACATTTCACCAATGATACATTTTTCGGCCATGCCGGGAATCAAACCCGGGACTCTTAGCCCGACTTCGCACAAGCTGCAGCACACTTAACAAGTGCGCTAAAGATGTCTGACATGCTTGGGAGGTTAATACAACTGGTTTCCTAACCTATTAAGAACGGCAAATAGTAAGCTGTACAAGATAAGCGTACTTGCATAATGGTTGTACTTAATACCGAGAAATATCTATGTCAATTTATTTCCCCCCTTATTGCCAAATTTGGGTTCTATTGGCAAATAATTTATCTAGCATCTAAATTGTCTAAAAAATATATTGCTACAAATATAATGCAGCTCACATGGAAAAAAAAATAATAATAACAGTCCGAAACCTTAGCTCAGTCATTAGCGTGTCTGCCTACTGAGCTTAGGGTCCCCGGTTCAATTCTCGGCATGGCCAAAAATATATCATGGATGAAAATATGGGTTGACCCTTTCACATTGATAAATTAACGGCCGGGGATTGGATGTTGTGCCTATCCTAGTCTTAAGATAGATTATAAGGCATATAAAGCCAAGGCAGATCTAGTAAGCCGGTAGTGGAAACTATATGACTTGAATAAAAAACTGACCCAGGGCACAGGCTGGAAACAATAATGGATGTAAAAAAACAAAAATTAATAGTGACATGAAACTGTGTGTGTGCACTTGCTATGACTCTTTATAGGTTGCCCAAACTGCATACAACTTTCCAAATGTTCCAGAGTGATATTGGTGGTATTTCTAGTGATCATCGCTGTCTTGATAAGTAAGTACGGAAATATTGTATGTACATTCTACTTTGTTGAAATCTTGACTCCATATTTTTCTTCACGATGGTCTTGTTGCCTAAACCAGTGGTTCTCAAACTATCGTCGACAGTGGTGTGCCAGGTGGTTTGCAGACAAAAACCACAAGGATAAAATTAATATCATGTGAAAGATTGAGAGGTTAAGTCCGCCAAGTCATCAAATCTCTCCCTTAATGGTGTATTTATATAGATCTTTCTTTCATAATATTTCAAATCAAAAAGTTCTTGCACCCTTAATATATTTCAAATTAATTTACTTACATCCATCAGCCTACTGTTTACAGCCTGTATTAGTTTTCTATTCAAGCCATATATTTTCCACTGCCAGCTTGCTAGGCCTGTCATAGCTTCATATGTCTTATAATCCATCTTAGTTCTGTGAGGCCTTCTTTCCTCTATAAACTTAGATGCGTAATACATCATGTTAAGAATTATGTCAAGTTTGTATTACTACAACAGTCTTAAGACTTTTCTCTGGATTTCAAGTTGAAATACTTACTATAATTTATTTTAGGATTTAAAGTTGATATTTTTTATTTGTGATCAAGTTAGACAGAAAACAAATTAGTACTATAGTCACAATTACATTGGAAAATAGCCGTTGTTCACGCGATTTTAAGACTTTATTCTTGCAATATAATATGTCAATGATTTTTTTTTTAAATCCTAGGTACTCAATCAACTGCCTAGAATCAGAAATTTAAATTTCTTGAGATGAGATAGTAAACAAAAAACCTTTTAAGTGGCCTCTATACTGAAACGAATAACCAGATTGAAAAACAATGTAAATATGTTGTTCGGCCTAGGTTCGAAGAATGTCCCTGCCAAATTTTGTTAAAATTGGTCCCCACATTTATCAATAAAATCCGGACAGACGGACAAAATACCAAATAGTCACGTTTAAACAGGACCTCGATATACTTGGCCAATGAAATCATATTTTACAATATGTGGTGCACCATGAAATCATATTTTACAATATGTGGTGCACCATGAAATCATATTTTACAATATGTGGTGCTCCATGAAAAAAAACTTCTTTTGCCGAAGGTATATGTCTGTGCGAGTATATGTCCACAAGCCAAGAGCCGATGATAATGGCTCTGGAGATGTCAGGGAGCGAAGAGGAAAGTCTCGAGTTAAGCCCTCCTGACACTCACGTCCTCTTGGATGGCGTGATCCGAGCGCTTGAGGCGAGGCACAAAGCACTGCAAATGGAGTTAAGAGGTTGGAAGGAGCATTCCCTAGCGCTCAAGAAGACTGTGGACAACTTGCAGGTGTCCTTGGAGGAATTCAAGGTCAGGGTGTATCTACATCTTGTTTCCATAGTCTCTTTAACTGGAAATTCTTCAAGATGAATCATTCGGTTCGACTCCGTTCATTATGCTGTTCATACTAGTTTCTTCAAACCCCTGAAACTTCCTTATTTGTGGGTTTAATCACTCATATTTTATTAGATAATTGTATGAATTTAAAGTCCCTATCCTTGTTTCAAACTAAGACCCTTCAGAGGTGAAAGTCTTATGTTTATGAATGTCATTTTCATCTCTTTGACCACACCTCACTGCACCATAATTTGTTTAAAATTATCTTTTTTTCAGAACAGCATTGCAGACATCCAAGATGAAAAGATTCCTGATAATGGTAAGTCAACTCACATATAATAATGTTTTCCATTATTTGTATTCTAGGAATTTAACAACACATAAGGTGAATTGAGTTTGGGCATCAAGGAAGGACTGTGTCTAAAGTCACACAGCCTTGAAATTTCACCCCACCCCCGCAAGTGCTGCTAAAGTCTTATGTGAGTTATGGAGGGTTAGGCCTACTAAAAAATACATTTTATCTTATAAGAAAATATCTTTCCGATTTTTGAAGTATTTTGTCATATTTGGAACAAGGTACAGGAAAGGTGGATAGAAATATATAAAAAGGAACAAACATAATATGGCTGTTACAATGAAAAGAACACAATTCACACTTTACATTGCTGCCACTGGACAAAGAGGTAATGGCTGCCTCTTGAATAAAATCACTCATTACCACCAAATCCCTCAAAACATAGGTTTCATTCTACTGGAACATGTAATGTAACTTCTTAAAAGATAGGACACTTTAATAAAAACATGTAAAAGGGACTAATAATGAATGTCCTTTGTGTTATTAGTTCCTTTTACATATTCCTATCTAAGTGTCCTATTTTTCTCTACCAATTTCCTTTATCTACCTTTTGTGTTTTTTTGGAAGTTGTGCATTTCACACTCCCTCCCCTGGTGAGTTCCGATAGCATAAAACCTAAGTCGAGGGATTGGGTGGTAACGATTGATTTTATTCAAGAAGCAGCCATTACCTCTTTGTCCGGTGGCAGCAATGTAAAGTGTGAATTGTGTTCATTTCATTGTAAAAGCTATATTGTGTTTCCTCCATGTTAAATGTGTATATACACCTTTCCTGTACCTTCTTACAAATATAACAAAATACCTTAAAAAGTGAAACAAAGTTTGTATTAAAGAGATAAAAAACACATTAGAAATATCTTCAATACACCCTCACGCTCAGCACTTTACTAAAGTGAACTCCCAAGTCACTTATGACTTCACAACATTTCAATATACACTGGGACCAAGGCCGTAGTCAGGGGGGGGGGGGGGT
>CABFWB010006089.1:0-36951 GCA_902151455.1 Timema bartmani
ATCCTCCTCTTAGAATGAGGAGGATCAATGTTAACCTTATGGGAGAAAGTGGTCTGAAACTGTCATTTTAACCACTACTGCTAACCACAAGACCGAGGAGGGTCAGTGGAAGAAATAAAATTCGTTGTGTCTTTCCATTTCTTTTCCAGGCTAATTCTTGTGCACCTTCTTAGCCAACTGTAATTTCTTCTTCTCTAAACCATCAGTATAAATACACGTATAGCACAGATGGGTCAAAAGAAATGCATCAAGTAAATTATTTCTACATACATATATTCTACAGAAAAGATCTTGAATTTAAAAATATTGAGTCATAAATAATTATTCACAAAAATAGTGGCAGTATCTGCTGACATTTATTCAAGCACTAATTTCTGAAGTGTCAATAGTTTATTTTACTTATCAAACATTTATTTATTTTTTGGGCTTTTAGGGATAGTTATAGCTACATATCCGATATTCTTAGAAGAGTGTGATGGATTGAGTTTCAATTTAGATTTTTATAGAAAATAGTTGACATTATTTTTTTATTTTAAATATGAATATAAACAAAATTATTGTATATAAATGGTTATTTTTAAAGTACTATAAAATGAAATGTCATGAATTTTTTTGTTAGAAAAATATAAATTAACATAAAGATGGTTTTTAATATATGTGAGAACAGAAAGTATATTGTAAAAGGTTTGATATTCATAATAATAATAACTTAAATTATTTAAGTTTTACACTTAGGTAGTAACAAACTTAAAATAGTGTAAATGTAAATCTTAAATTATATTCACTAGAACCAACACCAAACCTATACATTTCGATCAATATTTTAATACCATTTTCTTCTCTAATTCCAAGTTTAAAACTTCTAGAGGTATAATGTGTCAAATTAATTATCAAATTCAAATATTTTTTTTTTAATATTTGAATTTGCTTCTCTTCAAATAATATCTTTTTAAATTTAATTTAATCTAGAATCATTCAAAATGTTAACTGTTAGGTATGTTATATAGTTAGAGAAATTATGAAAATTATTTTGGCTCTTATAAATTTGTATTTTTAATGTTGACACAATACCTAATTTTATTATTAGTCCTCAATTATATTAATATTCCGAAACTCTAGCCCAGTCGATAGTGAATTTAGCTTCTCAGCTAGATTTTTTCGGTTCGTATCCTTGCTTGGCCAAATAATTTACCAGTGGTTTGATTTAAGATTCCTTTTTCAAATTGTTTATACTATAGACCAGAGGACTGAGTGTTTTGCTAGTTATAGAGTTAGATTAATTTTAATACGTGTACCGTGTGTCATGAAACGTCAACATCTATCAAAATCTCGAATTCATTTTTAATAAAAATCACAATACTTTCTCTCTCCAATTGGTCGAGAAAGTAAGAATGTGTTATGATTATCTTAAAATTATTGTATAAGATAAGGAATTTTTGATAATTTAAATAAAATAACACACAAAATAAGGCTGTCAGTCATTTTTTCTCAGTACACTAATAGCCACAAAATAACCTACATCAGTAGTGGACACACATCACACTTTTTAAGTCCACCCCCGTGTTGTAAACGTATAAGTAAGAATGTGTTATGATTATCTTAAAATTATTGTTTAAGATAAGGAATTTTTGATAATTTAAATAAAATAACACACAAAATAAGGTTGTCAGTCATTTTTTCTCAGTACACTAATAGCCACAAAATAACCTACATCAGTAGTGGACACCCAGAGTAAGTTCCACTCTCATTTAGTCGGGATTGGCTATGTTGGGATTCGAATCTATAGGGAAAGTATTTTTTCATAAATTTCTTCCACTTTCTCTTCAAGCAAACTCAGGTACATCTTCTCTAAATCCTAATTTTCTAATCACTTTCTTATTTGATAAGTTAAAATGCATATATACTAAATATGTATTTTGTTGGGGGGAAAAGTAACAAACATCATCGATGACTTCTTCCCCCTACCACCGTTTAATGTGGACCGCAGCACGCTTTTGGCTAATTTTATTTTAATAGAGTAGGTCATCTTACACTGACACTGTTCCAGTTAATTAATTAATTAATTTATTTTTAGCATGTTCTGTGGCTGTGAGTGTTTGGACGTTGGTTGCTATATCCGTGGAGCGCTACTACGCCATCTGTCACCCATTAAAGTCTTTGCGCTGGCAGACGTTGTCTCACGCTTACAAGACCATCGTGATCATCTGGGTCGTAAGTCTGCTCTTGATGCTGCCAATAGCACTGCTCAGCGAACTCAAGCCAACCAACCAAGGTAGGCCCCTATATTTGAATTGTATTTGTAAAGCTGATAAAATGCATACATTCAGGGGCGCCGTGTGATTGCTTCAATTGTCGCCACTTGTAAAAGTTTAAATAGGAAATAAATGTTTTAAGTACTAGACAGTTAATTCTTACTATAATAAGGTTATCTGTACTCTCTTAGGCGGTGGTAGTGGATTGGACATCGTCCATTCAACACAGAAGTATGAATTTATAGACAGGTAGCTTGGGTACCTAGACTCAACGAGAAAAAATTATAAATAGTGGCTTTGGGCACTTCATAATAGGTTTAAATGGTAGATTTTTCACGGGAAATGAATCCCATAAATTGCCAGCACACTTAATTTCAGAATAGACCAGCCGGTTGAAAGTTGGCTGCCCCGTAAGGTATGTCTTAGGCAAAAAAAAAAATAGTAATAAGGGGAGCAAGGTTAGTTTGGGTTAGACTAGGCTGGTATTTCTAAATACACCTTGGGAGACCAATCTTACTAAAGGGTTGTAACTCTGATTCTACCTTGGAAGGAAAATGTTGGTGGTAGCCTGGTGTATAAAAATCTTAACCAAGTCTACCTACGCCTTTATCACAGCTGCCAATATAACAATTGAATGCCTGAGGCCAAACCTTTTCTCAAATGAGACTGGATACCAAATCTGATGAGAACTTTCGACTTCCTAGAAGAACAGACAAAAAAATTGACATGGGGATAGAGATAATTGTAAAATCCAATTTTCTCTTGAAATGAGAAAGTAAAAACCAATGGTGTTGAGATCAAAATATTATTCCAATAGGAGGTGGTAGCTTAATTGTTTTTTTCAATTATCTCTATTTTATAACATTTATCCTGGTTTGAAGAGTAAATGAATTACCAATGTAATTGTTTTTCATGACAAAATCAAATTAGTGAAGAATGAGGCACTTGGCATATATCCCGAATGCGTTGGTAAAAAAAAATCACTAGCTGATTACTCTTACCTCATAATCCCTTATTCAGATTAAAAAGCATTTCATTACTCTAAACCTGCATTGGTAGTCACATGTTCTTAGACTTCACTATCGTATGTTCCCCTTAGTTAGTATGAGAAGGTGTATGGGGTTCTAATCCTAGCAAGAACTAATTTTATTTTAAAATATTTCTCAATCTTTTTACATATAAACAAATGTTAGTATAATTTACCTAAATTCTGTCTTTACCAGCATATCCAATTAAAATAAAATATTGGTTTATTCATCTTGATTTCAAACACGGTGGGCTCAAAAATTATATCTCAAGATCCAACATTATAACATAAAGTAAATGATAAGACACAATCGCAATAGATGTCCCATATTATGTACTATATAACTTCTAAGAAAAATTTCTAGTAAAAGTTTTCAATAAACTAGCCTTAAATAAGTTTTACTAATAAAAACCGAAACATCACTTTATTACACATAATCAAAACTCTTTATTTATAAGCATCAAACCAAATTGTTAAAATGTTTTTAAAAAAATAAAATTTTAAAATTTATAACTATTTATAAATCACACTAAAATTGGTTTCCGTGTCTATGAATATAATCCAACAAAACCCAGTCCTAGACGTGCTCACAAGACGACTGTCTTACTACCTGGCTAACCTTTAAATCTAAGTTTCCCTCCCACCTTAATCCTCCTTTCCACATACCAGCTGCAATCACAAAATGGGTCACTAACGCTGTTCCTTACACGTTTAACATTCATACGTGTTTTTAAAATTTGAAGGACAACAATATTAACTAAAAACAGCACACACATAAATGGCAGAAGTTAAAAAGCAATGAAAATAGTGAAATACAAAAATAGCCATTAAGAAAACATGTGTTTGTAAATGACCGAGGTGTAATGTATTGTTCCTCAAATTATTATCTCCTTTATTTTAATATATAAATCCAATGGCCCGGTATTTATCGGAACCATTAATAAATATCAAGTTTTATTTTCAAAATATTGTTTAATTTCTCTTATTTTAGCAAAAAAAAAAATTTGTACTATCTAACACGTTGATGGAGCAATGTGTAAAAAAAATTTGTATTATCTAACACGTTGATGGAGCAATGTGTAAATATTAAATAATGACAACATAACAGTGATTGAGCTTTGGTTGTTTGACTTTACGCTCTGAGCTACCGAACGATCTGGGATTTTCACATTTTATCTGTCATTTTAACTATATAAACATTTGGTTGCCATAATTTCACAAACAAATAATTATAAACGTTAATATATTCGTTTAATTCAGGTCTCCTCGTCCAAGCAAAAAACGTATACAAAATACATCAAATATGTTTTAATGGGTGATTCATTAGTTAACTTTTATCTGTACGAATATAGATGAAGGATTTTATGAAAAAAAATGTTTCATGTGTTTAAAAAGATAATAATAATGACAATAGTTATAATTTATAGATAAAGCTAAATACAGGCTTACTTTATTTGACAAATTGTTGTGGCTAGTAATTTAACTTGTAAAAGTTTAAATTTTAAAATAATTAGTAAAAATGCTCAGATTAAGAAAATACTACAATAATGAGATAATACTTTTAATATTTGATTTTAGTCTCTAATATATATAAGAATTATTATACTAGGCACCTCATTCGGTGGCCCTCTCTTCTAAAGTCAATCGACTAAATTGTTGATTATAGATAGATCAGGGTTTCAATCCTAGTCTGGTGAATTGTGAGTGAATATTCATAAATTGTTTTCCACTCTCATTCCATGCAAATAGGAGTAAACTTCTTTTAAATTTAACCTTCCTCATATATAATTATTTATTGTTTTAATATATAGACTATATATATATAATCTATATATATATATTAAATATTTAAACTGTAACATTGGTAATATATATTTACATTTTCTGGGTTTATTGATATTAATAACAGTGTTTGTAACACTGTTGTATTGAGACATTGTAATGTAGTCATGTAATGACACTATTAGATCACAGCTTTATTTTAACCTATATTTAACAAATTAAACCATAAACCTAAAATGATTTCTAGAGCTACGTGCTTCTGACATTTTACCCTAAGGTAGACTGGGGGCATCGTGTCAAAAACTAGTGATAAAAATTTCGTTTATTTGAGCAGGGCTTTGGGACGTTTGTAATGGCTCTCCTTTCATGCCCCCCACCCCCAAACCATGGCGGTATCATGTATCCCCTAATCCCCTAAATGAGGGGATTGGTGGATCTGGCCAACCTTTCGTAAAAGCTTTGCAAAAGCTTTCAAAAAGGGCTCTTAACTGTGCGCTTAGGGGTTTAAAGTCTACAACATAGTATATAGCGTTGTATTTCAGAAAGTTTAAGCAAAGGCCTAGTGAATTATTTGGCCTCAATTTGGTTTACCTAGCTCAAATTTATTGCGTTGGCAGGTGGACCACACATTATTCGGGTCTCAATATATGCATGTTATTTACATCCTACTCTGTTATAAAAATCAAATTAGGCTTATAATAATAAAAATGTGTATTTTATATATGAGACCAACTGAGATACGATTTTATAGATTGTAATAAGGCTTCCAAGGAGTAATTATGAACGAGGCCTTTATAAATTCAAATGTGACACACTAAGATAAAGAGAAAAATAGTTTTACATCATCGTTAAGTTGCGTGCCTACGTGCCTACATGCCTACATACCTACATTACCCTTCTCTAACAAAGCCAGTTCAATAGTTTGCAGCAATATATATATATAAAAGCTGAAGTGGTAGAAATACGCGATAATAAAATAAAGGTACGATACATCGTAAAGACTTTATTATATTGTATATTATATATATTGGATACTATTATATCTTCATAAAAGATTTTAAAACATAAGATTTCTCTAAATCAAGCTTAGGTAATTTTTTTTAATAATAAAAACGCAAAATCTTATTAATCACAATAGACACTCTTTATATACAAATCTTAAACCAAATTGTTCAAATATTAAGAGATTTAAGATTTAAAACAATATATTTATAAACTACCATAAAACTATAAATAAAGTGTAAAATAAAAACCTATTATTACTTATCATGAAAAATCTTACCCCCGATACCCATTTTGAGCACAATCTTAAAAATTAATTCCAAAAAATTTCAAATTTACTATAATGTGTCGTAATTTAACTATCCTTTAGACAAATAAAAATAAAATTACTTATCATGTAGAATAGCCCCTTATAGGAATTTTGAACATAATATTTGAGACTTTTTCAAAAATTTCAAATTTTACAAAGATAAACTATCAGTAAGTAAGAGACGAAGGACCTCCAAGGAGGAGAATACCTGGAAGACTGAGGCAAAGATGGTAGGACAGTCTTTAGGGCCCTTGAAATGTAACAGGCTGAAGGTCTACTAAGAAAAAGAACTATCTGTAAACTACAATAAAATAAATTTGTTTGCAATTACAAATAAAAAAACTATATAAAATTATTTTGAATAACGCAACTTACTAACCTTCCAGGCTATCGGCATTTTTTGAAATAAAATAATAAAGGGGAGGAATGTTGAATTTAAAGAAAATGCATACAAATATGCGTGAGAAGCGAATGGGAAATTATTTAGGAAAAAACCTTCAATACACGAAATGAGATTGAATTAAACCTCCCCATCACCGGCAATCCAATTTGTTTTGAAAATGATGACAAAGCCCTTACGACCACCCATGCGTAGTTCTTTAATTTTCCTAAAATATGTAGGCTTTGCAACTTTAACGCAAAACGTACACTTTTAAAAAAAGAATCCATGATTATAGGTGAGGGACCTTGCTGTAAACTATTGAACTGGCTTTGTTATAGAAGGGTAATGTAGGGATGTAGGCATGTAGGCACGTAGGCATGTAGGCACGTAGGCATGTAGGCACGTAGGCATGTAGGCATGTATGCACGTAGGCATGTAGGCATGTAGGCACGTAGGCATGTAGGCACGTAGGCATGAGGGTATGTAGGTATGTAGGCACGTAGGCATGTAGGCATATAGGCATGTAGGCACGTAGGCATGTAGGCACGTAGGCATGAGGGTATGTAGGTATGTAGGCACGTAGGTACGTAGGCATGTAGGCACGCAACTTAACGATGATGTAAAACTATTTTTATCTTTATCTTAGTGTGTCACACTTGAATTTTAAAATAATTACTCTTTGGAAGCCTTAAGGCAATCTATAAGATCGTATCTCAGTTGGTCTCATATATAAAATACACATTTTTATTATTATAAGCCTAATTTGATTTTTATAACAGAGTAGGATGTAAATAACATGCATATATTGAGACCCGAATAATGTGTGGTCCACCTGCCAACGCAATAAATTTGAGCTAGGTAAACCAAATTGAGGCCAAATAATTCACTAGGCCTTTGCTTAAACTTCTGAAATACAACGCTATATACTATGTTGTAGACTTTAAACCCCTAAGCGCACAGTTAAGAGCCCTTTTTGAAAGCTTTTACGAAAGTTGGCCAAATCCACCAATCCCCTCATTTAGGGGATTAGGGGATACATGATACCCCCATGGTTGGGGGTGGGGGACATGATAGGAGAGCCATTACAAACGTTCCAAAGCCCTGCTCAAATAATCAAATGTTAATTTTTGCTGTTAAAAACTATTAAAATAATAATGTATTTAGTCATAATTTTAACATGGAATTTCTAGCATGGAAGTCACACTGATAGATCAGCCGAGATGAACTCTTGTTTAGTGGGAATAAACGAAGTAATGTTATTTCCATTTTACACAGACAAATAGTTTTCTACTTTTTCTACTTTTCAATTTTTTTACAATATCGCTTTTCTTTCTTTAACAAAATCACTCTAAGGAGATTGCAACTGAAGAGGATGAGGCGCATCCATCTTGTTTTATGATTCTTAGCTCACTAAACAAATCCTGTCTTAGAAGGCATTAAGCTTGTGAGAGAAATTATCTCGCAATACAGTAGTGTGACGCCAGTTTTTGCAGTAGCAGGCCTTTCAAAACCAGGTGTTTTTTGAGATTGAGTGTGAGATGCGAGCTATCCGCTAGCGACTCGCACTCTTCAGATTTTTAAATTAGCGGTCCAGAGAAACTCCATAAGTTTCATTTCAAGACAGGGGTCAGAAGTCATACACAGCCCTTCAAGGACCCAAGAAGATAAGATACCTTTCAATGATCAATTTCCTAAAGGGAGGAACCACATCTACGTAAATGGAAGAGGGAAAACATTTGAAAATAAGTTCCAACATCAGCAACCCGAGTTTAGTGAAAAATCCAGGGTAGGCAATATGCTAGTGAATAACCCAGAACATAATCATAACAATTTCTACTATTAAAAACCTACCGTCCACAATACAGGCAATCAATTCAATTCAGTATTTTAGTTTCATAAAGGCACCCTTAAATCCTTAGAATAATTTAAATTAGAGTGTAAGATTAGAGATTTAAAATATCTTGATTTCATTTGTTCCATTTGAAGCTCTTCAACTTGCATTCATACCCACAGGTCACCACAAGTGTCGGGAGAGCTGGCCCAACATTGACTATGAGCGGGCTTACAACCTCCTCCTTGATGCCGTGCTACTGGTGCTGCCTCTAGCGGTGCTCTCCGCAACTTACAGTCTCATCACGCGGATTTTGTACCAAGGGATGCTGGATGAACAGACGCACTGCGTTCGAAACGACGTCAAAGGTAAGAATTTACTTCTGAGTATGGGTACAGAAATGTATATTTAACCAGAATGTAGGCTGATAAACTTTTAACATAAATAAGTAGACATTTCAGAAAAGCTACAGCTTTTTTTATTATTATTATTATTATTATTATCATCATCATCATCATCATCATCATCATCATCATCAGTATCATTATCATCATTATCATTATTATTATCATTATCATTATCATTATAATTATCATCATCATTATCATCATTGTCATTATTATTATTATCATCATCATCATCATCATTATTATTATTTTTATTATTATTATTATTGTTATTATTGTTATTATTATTATTATTATTATTATTATTATTATTATTAATTATTATTATTATTATTATTATTATTATTATTATTATAGCCCTTTGTAACTCTCCCAAGTTTCAAGCTTAAGTGTACAAACTATTTCTTCTAAGGCGCACAGATTTAATATTTATTAATTTCTGGTAATACTTTATTTTAAGTGAATCCTAGCTGTGGTTAATATGTTTAGCTAAAAATTTGCCTTAACAATTTATTAAATGAAGTAGTTTAGACTAGTACAAACTGGCTTACCATATAAAGAACAGTTTTTATAGAAGGGGACATACTTAAAAGCTAGAAAATAATATATCTACCTTCACGTATTCATGCATCAAGTAATGTAATCTTTAACTCTCACAATTGGTATATTAATAACAAAAAAAAGAGTCTATTAAATTTTTCAATTTTATTCTAAAAAATAAAATATTTTCTAAACTATTACTATGAAAATTGTAGTGTAGCTTACAAATTTAATCAGTGGGAACTAATTTGTGATATTAATAATCTACCTATGTGTTTTTATAAATAAAGTTTAAAAAATCATACTAGTTTAATAATTTTAAAGCCACAAGATATGTTATACTTACATACACAAGTTGTATTTATTGTAATAAACTACAAAGATAATAATTCAATTTAATGATAAAAAATCATTAAACTCTTTAGTAAAGAAAGTTTAGAACAAAATTATTGGTTTAAATTTTTATCTACACCCTTATTGTGAGTTATATTTATATAAAAAGTGTGTTTAGTAATGAATTTATACAAGAGACTCATCCCACTTATTTTAATTTTTTTTACAAATTTGCTTGATTTGATTTCAAATATTTGCAAAAAGTCTTAATTTATCTTAACCTATCACCAATTTTTTTCAAAAATTCAAATTCATAGGCCTATTACCTCTTAGTAAAGTAAAATGTACACATAATTTATTTTTTAAACTTGATATTTGACTCAATGAAAAACTTCAAAATGTATAATTAAAATTTTTTTCATATAAATGAGAAGAAACCATTGGGAAGACATAGACGCAGATAGGAGGTTAACATTAGAATGAACCTGAAAAAATATGGTGTAATGAGTTGGACTGGTTAGAACTAGCTCAAAATAGGGACAGATGGTGCACTTTTGTAAGTTCTGCCATGAGCCTACGCGTTCCTAATGCCATATGGTAAGTAAATGGTTTTCACTATTCCAAAATATTAATCTAATATATTAACATAAATTATCATTTTAAGTTTACACTTATTCATGTTAATAATTTGTTTGTTACTTTAGATACGAATTTATTATTTTAAAATAGGCTTTGAGGAAAAAACATAATAAAGCGATGTTAAGTAAGTTGCTATAAAATCTTCATCGGGATCTGGCCTGTCGACATCTGAAAAAAGAGAAAAATATTTGAATTAAGATAATTAAATTATTTTTACGTTAACTTCATATAATTATTTATGTTAATTGGATGCAATTATGAACTCTAGTATGACAGGTTATCCATGTCATAAAATATGGTTCAGGTTTGTATATTAGCAAAAACATCACAATTGGTCTGAGCTATTGTTTGATAGGCTTTACTATAAATTATGTGGCTTTGCCAAGTAAGAAAGTAAGTTGTGATAGATTTATTATAGTTGGGTAAGAGGACTGGTATTTTGTAGCTTAGTCTATAAATATGTCAACCTACCAAACCAAATGGTTAACAGCTATGTGTAATATTTTACAATGATTATATGCTAGCCTTTGTTTTTCACCTTTTTTTATTCGCGTATTTCCGTTATAGCTCTTTTTTGACCATTGAAATTTTAATAAAAACAAATGGATATTTTTGTCTCTTTGGAAAAGTGTTGTCAAGTTACTTTATTTGTAGGTTTATCAACATATCCAAAACGTGAATCAATACAATATTTTTTATATTTTGAGAAGGTTTATACAGCTAGCTCTGTAAACCAAAATTAACGTGAACCAACTGTATCACATTTATAATACAAGCCACGTATGCTATTAAGGTAAAGGCATGGATGATTGAGGAAGGTATACTACTATGTATTAGCTGTTTTCATGTATTGGATTACTAAATTATTATTATAAATAATATTTTTAGGTGTTCTGTCTTACAACAGGTCCTTTCCTTTTGTCAGTGAACTTAGACCGCCAAAGCTCCCTGCCCTCTACCTCCTCTTTGAGCTCCCAGAAATTTCTTCTTTCCCTTGAGTCATCCAGTATTTTAATCTTTTTCCTTCCGAAGCTCCTCTTTCACTCAACTTTACCTTCTATGACGTCGTACAGTTGACAGTTTCTCTTGAGGATGTGTCTGATCCAGTTTGCTTTGTACCGAGGAATCACATCCAATATGGCTCTCTTCTCACCCATTTACGTTAATCGTGGACTCTATGATCACGAATATTATAGGATTCCAAATCTTATATAAATTTGTTAAAGTATCTATATAAAAATTGTAATGCTGTTTATTTGTACAAAAACTACAACCCTTCTGAACGTCCACTGGGCTTTACTGTATGTTACAACCCCTGTTATTCGCTCAAGAGGAAGGTAGAACTAGGTTGTTTATAGCCTTGCTACGACGATAAGTTAAAGTTGTTTATTTTTAATTTGATTTTCAAAAAAAGCTATTTTAAAATTATGTTTTCACTAAAAGTACATAGTAGATTTTACTCACTAAGACAATTAAAATTAAGGTTAAATGTAAGGGTGGCTACGAGCACTAAATATCATGCATGATTACTTATTCTGATTTGCCAGTAATAATAGGTCAATGTTTGAATTCCAGATGAGTGTAATGATGGTGATTTATCTTAGAGTGATTATTATTACTATTATATCACCCACACTAAATTATTGTACGTGTAATTTGATATTATCCTCCTCATTCCTGTTCTATTAATGTAACTATATGTGGATAGCAAGACATGGTGTGCTGTTAACCAATTGTATAGGCACAAGAATATATTTAAGAAGAAATGTATTAAAATTTCTTGGATATGAAATAGAAAACAGCTTTTTGGGGAGATCTATTTAAAAATGGCACTGGGCTGATATATATAATTATGTAAGACCCTTTATAATATGTTCAGTTTATATAAACAGGTTAACCTACATAGGCATTATTATATATATAATTTATTGCTTTGATTAATTTGATCAAAAAATGCATCTGGGGAGTGTATAACACTAAGTTTATTAATAACGCAAATTCGGGTAGATTACCTCCAAAATACACCCCTAGTTAGTAAGGCGTGATGCTAAAATTATTATTATTCGGTCATGATGTGGTTCAGTTAAATATCAATTTCATGTTCGTGATTCAAACTCTCCTCTACGTTTTCAATAATTGTGCACAATTGTCCCAACCATTGAAGAAAATGATGGAACATCGTAGTCCAACTTCTCTACAGCTTTAAGATCGAACGCAGTGGGCTCTTGAAATTTACTTTCCATTGCTGAACTTGGTGGTACGTCCGGAACGAGTTATGACCTGTATCTGTCAGAAAATGTGGTAAAGATCAGATAATGAATGTACATTTGATAAATATTTTAAGAATAATTGAAATCGTAGATCGTCTGACGAGTTTTCACAACACAGGTCTCAGTAAAAGACAGCTATAAATTAATGTCCTGCCTTGTCAATCACATCCAGATGTGCATCTAGTTCTTTGAAAATCTGCATGATTTTCTGTGGCTTCCTAAAACATTTTAATTTACCCTGCCTGAATAATGAAGAAGCTGTGTTGCACTACATAAATGTAGGTAGAAATCAAATATTGTCCTTCAATTCTTTGTGAAAGTAGAAGCTGCTCTAATAAAAATCCCTTTTGTCCGTTTTACCTTTGCTTGGATTCATGAAGTAGATGTTAGAGTGAGATAATGCTAATTCTGTAAGTAGCACCAACAGATAATCTTCACCAACTATTATAACACAATCATAACCACATGAGATATCAGTTATGCTATTTATAATGAGAGAGCTAACATCCTCATCAGCTTGTTTAACAACAACTCCCACGTTTTCAAGCATTTTACGTAACATGGAGATATGGTAGTTTTTATTCTTAGAGTTTGATAAGAATTTCTCTTGAAACATAGGTAGAATCATCGGGTCTTCGAACAGTACATTTACCACCGTGTGTCTCTTAAGTCGTCAAAATTGCTTATCTGATTTCGTGCTTTTGGCTTCTTTTTCATATCCATTGAAAGTGATGATATTCTTGTCTTACAGTATTTTTAACATAATCCATGTACTTTATTAGGATCGAAGAGAACGTCTCTTTTTGTTACCAAACTACACGGCGAAGAATAAAGCCGTCGTCTATAACGTGAATTCCATTTCCAAAACTTACTTCATCAGGTACAGGAGAAAACAATTCATAGGGAACATATTTTCTGATTTTTCGCATTCCCAATTCCTCAAAGAGTAAAAGTGGATAGGTAGTCAATTCGAAATGAAAATACTGCTGCTTCTCTTTATCGAATTTCTTTGTCAGGTAAATTCACTGAAAAAGTATTACAGGGTATATTGGAATGTCCTCATCATGTAATTTGATTTTTGTAATGACTGCTCAGAGGGGCATTATTCTCTTTTTGCGCTGAAACCTTACACTATCGAAGTTATAGTGGTCATTATGATAAGCCAATCTCGTATGCTTTGTAGCAATCAATATTTTAATATCCTTATACTCAGGCACTTATGGACATTACATTGTGTTTAGTTGGAAAGAGATGGTCAGATAAAAACTAATACAAATATTTTAGAACGTCTTGCATTATCTTTAATATACCTACAAAATATTCACATGTTGTTTTGTAGTAGTAAATGACACTTGGTAAAATTCTTCAATTTCTTACTACACCCCCATAAGATTAGGCATTGTGAGAATCAATTTTGCCAAAACATTATCAGTAATAGATTAGGCCTGCAAGGGATACGATTCTATAAAAATGCGCCAGATACTCTACCTCATGGTGGTGTGGGAACGAGTATAAAAACTATATATACTAATAAATATTAGTTTTTTTGGCATACCAAGCTTAAATATTTAGTGATAAATGCAATCGTTATTTTTCAAACACTATAATTATTTATCATTTAGCGCAGGAAGCGAGATACGACAATAATTCGGTGCAGTTGCACGAATGTGCTCCGATTCACATGGATATCGTTTCGAAACTATCCATCGCGAGATAAATATGCTTAGAAACCTTATAGAAAATTTGATTACAAGAGTTGACATAACATGTAATTAAAAATATACCATTTTAATTATTTCCAATGTTTTACACACAACATTTAATGAAGCATTCTTTTAAATTGTTAAGTAGTTAAATAATTGATTACCTGTAATTTTTAAAATTTCTGTTAATCAACTTAACCCCTTATCTAAGATGCATAACTTTCTCTTTCTTATCCAACTGCCACTGAATATAATACTATATGTTTTACAAAGTAGTTTAATTCTATAAAAAAACTCTACAATTTCTTACTCCATTCAATAATATTATAGAGTGAAATTTGTTTAAATTAACAAGAAATGTTTCGACCATCTTGGTAATCTAGACTGGAACCATTTACTTGTCAGGCAGAAACTCTTGTCGCATGCAAAATAAAGGGGGCTTTAAAAGATTTTGACTACAGAAATAAGAGTTCCTGGTTCAATCATAAGTGATTTTAGAGAATCTTACTAGAAAATAGAGCTAAGCTTTAACTATAAATGTGGCTTTTTAAGGCTGAGTTGAATATTTATATAATTTGAATAACTAATAACTAATCGCCTCTCACGCCATCTAAAATATCAACATAATTGGAGAGTTTCCCCTTTTGGAATTAAGTGGTGAATATGTACCTTCGGCGTCCAGTATCTTAGGCACACCCAGGTAGGCGTTGGCGACATCGAAGGCGTTGTTGAGGTTCTGCCTGTGTTGACGCGGCTGCAATGCCTCGTAGTTGATTAGGTCAGGACGATGAGAGTGGAGGAGGGCATTGAAGGCAAGGCCATTCCTCCAAGAGCCTAGAAAACAAAAGTTCTCATTTGTATGACCCCATCATGATCTGCTGGTTTACGACTTAATCTAAGAAATAGGAATGAATGTGAGAGATAAACTGTATTCAAATTTATTTAGATCAAGATTGAATAGAGAAAACTACTCTCAATTTTCCTCAATAAGAAATTAATATCAAACATCGTCATTGGTCGGAAAATTACGATGCTTTGTGGTAAAAAAAATAAGTTTGGATTTCTTAAATGGTGTAATGACTTACCACGTTCTAAGCTTTCTAACCAAGGTAGACAAGCTAAACAGGTGACATTGAAGATAATGCTTCAGTACTTATCAGGAAAGAATTTAAGAAATCATATTGGGTGTATACATACATATTGAATCAGTTCATGATAAAAACACATGCCATCTAGGACTGATTTACGTGTTCTAAGCCCTGGTTTCAACATCAAAGATATTGATATAATTTCTATGGCTGAATAATATGAATTTTCTATTGAATAAAATAATAGACGGGCACATGTGATTTTTGTTGTTAGCTCCGCTCTTAGTGTTGATATGTGGTTGCAAGGAAATCTTAACGGTAGTCAATCGGCCTAAGGTATGATTCTTGTTTTACATGGGGTTGGCAAACCTGGAGAGTTTGGGGTTGAAATTCAAACTGATTGTTTAGGCTTATATAGGTGTTTTTAGCTAAATTGTTTTTACTTTGTCTCTATGCAAATGTCGGTACTCTCCCCATCCCTACTCCGTTAGTGTTTTTTACTATTATTAAAAAAAGATACTACTTCATGGAGGCATTAATACATTTTATTACTATATGGAATTAAAATTAGAAACTTATTCTTATTTATCATGAAAAAATTATTATAAATAATCATTTTAAAAACTATTTTCAAGGTCAATTTCCAAAAATTATCATTTTATCTAAATCTTCAAAGGTTACCTATTCTTAAATTAATTTATTTTAGATAAATAAACCCACATCATTATTAGTCATGTAAAATAGTCCTTCGATACTATTTTGAACAAAATCGTAAAAGAAAATTAAAAAAATCAAATTTAACAAAAATTAGTCATCAATTAACTGCTACAAAATGAATCTCTACTTTCTTCCAACCCCTCGGAGAGAGAAATATTGGTGTCGAAAAGTAACCAAATTCAATATTTTAAAAATGTTCATGTTCCATGACCCCCTATAATCAAAGAAGTTGTTTTAGCAATATCGTCGGTTTGTGTATCTGTCTGGGAGTACGTTTCTCACCCTAGAGCCGAAACAATTTTACCGATCTGGATAAAACTTGGTATCTAATGATTTCATAAATTTCCCCTGAGGAATTTTTGGAACTATATATCCAACCCAAGTGTACTGAAGAGACAAATTTGAAAGACTTATTTTTTAATTCGCTCTAATGATTTTGAATAAATTTTGTAACTTTACATGAGCGAAATTATTCGATTTTCATAAAATCTTCGGTATTATTTACGATACATTTTTTTTTAGTAGTTTCTGAGCTAAAAGTATGTATATACATTTCTATCCTTTTATTATCTTTTTTAACATGGTGTCTTACTACCCGTTCGGTTTTATATCAAAGGAAGTGCACCCACATTTGCGTGGAGGTAGAGGGAAAAGCTACTTGTAGCCGTCAAACAACAATGCTAAGACGGAACAGAACAATATGTGTTGACCTTTGTGGACCCAAAATCGATCATTTTTATTAGTCCAAACATAAAAATGAGGACAATTTTAAAAAATAAAATTATAAAATTTTAAACCTGGGTTCAAAAAATGTTTTATGTAATTATAGCGCAATTTATGCTTGTGTTTGCTAGTATGTATTATTTCGTTTCATATATATTACGAGCGTTGGGCAAATACCTCAATTTTTAAACAATAGAGCGAGAAAGTCCGTGCGGAGTTCCATGCCATTAATTTTTGTATGATCCTAGTGGTCTAAAGAACGTTTAAGTGTAATTTATAATCTTACCTGTTAAGTTGACTACTTTGACACCTTCGTAGCCACTTGTTCTCCTTTGACACCATTGTAGCAAAGCGTATTTGGCTGCGTTGGCATCGCCATTTTCATTCTAGATATTAAATTATGTTTTTTATTTTATTTTACTTAAAAAAATTTCTCTAGTTTATAAAAAGGGGCAGAGGGGGATGAAAGACTAAGAAAACAAAATAATTAAATCGGTGGGTAACATATTATTACAAATAATATGTAACATATTATTACTAAGTGCTGTCATAATTTATATATAATTTATATCGGAAGAATATAATATCAATTCAATGTTTTTTATAGTAACAAATAATAAAAAATTTACTCACCAAAACTAGATCCAATTTTGAAAGTTTTACCAACGTGCTCAGTACTTACAGTTAAAAACATTTGGAAAGAGCTATAGTGTCCCAAATAAAACCGGACCCCATGCACAAATTATTTCAAAGTATGTGCTCGAAATGTGCGCCATCAGCCGCTATGCATAGTTCCGCTCACCAACTATTAAATGTTTATTTATTGAAACTATTGATAACTGTTAGTGGCACACCTTTAGAACACAAACTTTTAAATACTGTTAGTTTGGGGCCGGTTTGGGGCCGTTTTTATTTGGTACAATCTGTCTAGCGATTGTTTTTCTTGATGATCTTATACATTTCTGAAATAATTGTAAATTATTTATTGTCTCTGTTTTAAAGATCATTGCTGGATTTATTAAGGTGAAAAGTATAATATATTTTTTAAGTAAACGTGATCGACTAATAAAACATTTTACAATATGTTTAAAACTGTATCCATACGGTATCTAGGATTTTGAAACTTAGCTTGTAAATTGTTTCTGGACAATTAACTTTGAAAATATATTTTTACTTTCATCAGAATGAACTCTCAAAAATATTTACCTTATCATTATTAATTGGTTGAATCTGGAATCGAAGAATAATAATCCAAATAATTCCAAGTATAAGTCTGGGGTTTCCATCAATAATATCTTCAGCGCCGATACCTTCTATTCGAACCTAATGATAACATATCAGTGATTAATTTAAATATATCCACATAAGTATTTTCTTAGATAACATGATAGAGAAAATATATATTACTATACCAAATTCATAAATATTCTAGCTAATAATCTTTACTTTCTCATGTAGTAAAATATTGTAATCTTGATGATTCTCTACCTCAAAATGATTATGAATATTAATGTTTCATGTGACCACGAACCCAAAAATATTATTCTTAAAATTGTGTCACTCATCATATATCTGTGTTTATCCGCTTATGGGGCTACATCCAAAATGTCTGGATTCTATTAAAACTTAATATAAAGATACTGCAGTCATTTTTCTGAGTATTTTTAAAAAATTCTTATTTTAACCATTATCTCAAGGATACTTTACTAAAATAAATGTTTTTTTAAAATGAATTCAACAGTTTTGTTTTTAGTGTCTCTCTCTTAAAAGAGCGTGAAAGACTTTAGTCTTCCTTTTACCCGGCAATTCGTAGGGATTTATATGATATAGAGATTATTTGAGAAAGACGACAAACGACCAGCAAATCCTATTGTAAACTTTGACTATAATTAGCCCTCTATTGGACACAGAACAACTTACCGTAGTCATGATAGTATTCAAGATCCTGTAGGATTAGTGTTGCCAAGCTTATTGAGGTGTATTCGATTGATATGCTAAGCAGTGTATGTTTTGGATGTCACTTATCAGACCCTTTTGAAACACAAGGCCCTATGCAATAGCTCGACTAGAGGCCGTAGCAAGAATGTCACTAAGTATATGCTAAGTGGATACTAGCGTCGGTTTGATTGTATCATCGAATGTTAAAAGGTTCCAGAGATAGTGTGCTTGGGACCACACAATCGGTCCACTGAGCATTCACTAACATTCTTGCATAGCGCACATGATAGGTTGAAACAAGTAGATGCATTTCCCCCATTACTTTTGAATATTAGACTTATATTATGCAAGAGAGTTGGGCAGGGTTAACATTAAATGGTACAGTAGCTATTATGATATGTAGATGACATCTTTGTTGGGAAGAAAGGTGGTGCAAGAAATGGAGAATATTTACTAGAGGCTAGTAAGGAAATAGGTTTAGAAGTGAACGCCTAATAGATGATTTTGTAAGTGCGACATTGAGCTTCCGACTTTCTAAAGGTATATAGTAAATAAAAAAAAGTAGTAAATGGGTTATTTTATATCCACCCGGAGGTAAGTAAAATGCTTTTATAGTTAATTTATTATTGACTAAGCTCAGATTTGAGGGATGTATAGCCTTTGAAGTGGCCTCGTAAAGTAAAGCCGATAATTTGTTAAAAGTAGGCAGAACAGTGCATGCGACATTCGGATAGAGCTGCTAATTTATTAAAAGGGGACAGAACAGCATAAGCGACATTTAAATTACCCTTGAATTCTTCTAATGACTAAATCGCCATGTGCATCATTTCGAAGCAAAGTTTCACATCAAAAATACAGCAAATGTTATCTCTCATATTATAATGTGAAAGTACAAATTCCATATGACATCAATTCTAAATCTAAATAAAATTCTGAGAGATCTCACAAACAATAATGTGCTCATAGGAGGCGTCATGTGAATCAGGAGACTTCCGAAAAACTCTACCGGTCATTCCAAGTCATTAGAGCCGACGAGGTCAACGCTTGCCTGGAAAGTTTATACACATGCTCAGACGTTGTGAAACTTTCCGTCAACCAAGATGCACATCCACCTGTGCGAATACATACAATATTATTTGTCATTACATCGCTGAAACTTGGCAATGGAATCTTCGCAGAGCACCAAGGCAAGGTGTCCTTGAATAACTCCCATATATGTGTCGTGGTAAATGATATTCAGAAATAAGTCCAAATTATTTATGCCACTACGCTTCTTCTGTTAAACAAGCCTCTCTCGTGGTTCCAGAGGCAAGGTATTATATCACCAAAAATGAATCGGCTGATAAAATTAACAACTGGGATTTAGACCAGTTCAAAGTGCGGGCCTGCAACCTACATGTCCATAGGCACTAACTCGTATAATTTTTTAAATCCCTTAATCTATTCGGTTTACTTATTTACGCTCTTCAATTAAAATTTGATCACCCGTCATTTTTATAAGTAATTTGAACCTACACATAAGCTGTTTAATAAGGCCCGTTCGGATACTCAGCAAAACTCAATCATAGAGACGAATATCATGACAGGTTGAACTATGGAAGAATGGGTCGTGATACCAATAATACCCATGATTCCATCAAAACTTTCCATCAAGTGTAAATCTATCCAATTTTCTATCAAGTTTTGCCATGTGATAACCATCAACACAGCGCAGGGACAAACCCTCAAGGTGGAAAGCATTGATCTCCGTGGCAAGCGTTTTTCACATGGACAACTATACATGGCTTGTTCTATAAACAACCTGTAAATGTTCACTTCTGGTGATAAGATCACTAACGTCGTTTACAAAGAAGCCTTGCCTTAAATTTTTGTTGATTAATATCCTTGAACTAATACAAATGTTCTGTGTGCCTAATATTAAATCAGAAATAATTATAATACAATGATTTTTTTTACTCTAAAGATACATCTTTTATCAACTACAAAGCTATCAACATGGTAACCTCTACATAATATATTATGTAAATGATTTCTTCTTTGTACGGGAAATAAAATATTTGGGCTATAAACATTACTGTTTTAATGAAAATGTTTTTAAAACTGATATTGATTTGAGCGAAACTGCAGGCAAAAGCTAGTAATATATATATATATGTATAATGTGTGTTCTACGTATACATATAATAAGCTGGCACAGTAAATATTTATACACACACACATTTTTAAGCCACATCTTAATATTGATTCCCACTTTCACTAAAAATAAAGAAGAGCCGCTTCTGCTTGAGCAGCACGGAGATTTACATACTTAATGTTGATCCTTGGTGCATTACAGCCCAAATTTAAAATCACTGCTACTTAGCTATTTTATGCCATTAGGAACTCGAAAGTTCTTTGCCACACCTACAAAAGTACGCCATCTATCCTTATCTTGAAATGGTTCTATTCACTCCCATCATTACGCCATATATCTTTAAGTTCCAATCATATGTTTTTCTCCCATTTGAGTCTAAGTCTTCCCAATGGTCTTTCCCCATTGTGTTTGCTAGTGATTATCCTGAACAAGGCTCTAGAATATCCCATTCAAGCTGCATGTCCTGCCCACCATAATCTACGATACTTTATTAACATAACAATGTCTTGTGGTGAGTACAGTCTATGTAACTCATCATTATGTAACCACTTACACTTCGCAAATATTATCATAATCACCTTGTTTTCGAACATCCTAAATTTGTTCTCATCATGTAAGTTAAAGGGCCACATTTCTCATCCATAAAGAAAAACCGGTAAAACTATGGAATTGAATATTCTGCGTTTTAAATTCTTGAATAACGGGTCTCCGAGATGTCAACAGCTTACTGACCGAGTAGTAGCATGAATTTCCCGACTGTATTATTTTACTAATTTCTAAACTAATATCGTTATCGATGGTTAAAATCGTTCCTAAATATTTAAACTCATTAACACTGTAAAACGAAATGTTGTTAGCAGTATTTTCTAGAATGTATATATATATTAGAACAGCTGATTATCAACCTAATATATTACCTAAAAGATAAACATATATTTTTGTCAATGTCACGATTGATATTTTCAAGTAATAATGCTGTCTCTTGGCACAATCCAATATTGTGAAACACATGCTTTCGATTAGCGAGTTATTTTCAATCTCAATACAACAGTCAACGAAGCTGTCTGCTTGTTTCTAGCTCTACAGCGCATGAGCACTTGTTTGAAATGGTTGGTTTTTATATTTATTTGGGTCTCTCACTCCAAAGATTTCAGGAAGAGCGGATGAAGTAGAGATGGGTTGAGCTTTACAAAAAGAGTTCGTGTCGATGAGGTGGACATTTTGTAATTTTTGAATCACATTTGTGAAGTTTAATAAAGAGAAATTACTAGAATATTTAAGAATAAGTCAACATGTATAATAAAGTTATCGTACACGTTGTCAATGAAAATTATATTAAACTTTCAACAAACTTGGAAATACACAAAACAACACATATTAAACAATATACAATTAGATTTAAAGATCATAATAAATTATTGTTACAAAACATTTAGCTTAAGTGCCCTTGTATTATAATATTTCAAAATATTAAAGATATAATAAACAATTTAACTATTCAGGCTCAAGTCATTCTTAATGGTGGTTCTTTATATTATTTCAATTCAATATATTAATATTTTTTATCTGTTGCTAGCGTTAAATATTTTATATTTAATAATTAATAAGGTGGAAAATAATCCTTTAGTAACTAGCGTTACAAAGTTTGTAATTTTAGTTAGAGTAATAAATTATATTGAACTATAAAGAATTAACTATGTGAATTGAATTTTTCTAGCTACAAATGATTAGTGGAACGTTAATATTACTTTTGATGATTTATCACTTTTTGAGTCCCTTTTTCTTTATATCAAAAAGCTGTCTAAGCAGCTAATGATTGGAGAGAGTCTACTTTCTATCTGATTCTTTTATACTTTATTATCTATAAAATATTAAATATTTAATGTCTCTAGTGTATAGATGTGCTATTTTATCGCTATAAGTGCTCTTAAGCTTAATATTTTATGGCAATAATATATTATGTTTTAAAATATAATTGTATTGTTTTATGTGTTTTTAAATTTTGTTGAGAGGGTAATATAATTTTCATTGACCATTTTCACAATCAGTTTTTTGTGCATATAGATTGGCTCTTAAATATTAAAGATTTGTAGTGGTTTAGGTCTCATCACGTAACCCCATTTATGTCGTGCGCTTTTCTTTTTTTCGTGAACGTGTGGAATAACATTCATACTCTGCCCAGGCACAAAATTTGATCCAGTAGGAACGATGAAAATAAGATTTATCAGAAAATATGACTGAATTTGCGTGAATGGGGCGTGGAAATTGTATTTCAGTAAGATTAAATTGAGTACACCTAGATACAATTGAACTCTTCCCTCCCACCCCCCCGCCCCCATCTTCCTGATAAACAGCAAACCAAACAAGACAAGAATCATGCCACTATCCACGTGTTCATCGCTAAGGGATTGATTGTGCTTGTATTATTGATAAAATCCAGAGCCTTTCTGAAATTAGTCAATGTGTCTAATCACTCGACCATGGGAGCAGACTTGCTGGACATTTGTAATTCCCCATCCCACCCCTCACCAGGAGGGTAAATAAATTAAATGCTTAAAAAAATTAGAAACTAAAGAAAAACAATACAATTGGTATAAATTTCATTGGTGTCAAATTTAAAATTCATAAAACATAAACCAAACAAGTTTTTTGACTCATGCATGGAAGTGTACTCGTATATATTTGTCCTTAAGATGGGCTCCGATTAGTTACCTTATTGCTGAGATAATCCAAACTCTTGTTTATGTTCTCTGCCCAGAACACCTTTAACGCTCCTGTGTGTGCTTTACCCAACTTCTCGCCAGATATTATCTCGATCAATTTCAATAACATTCTTCCATCTCTCATGTCAAGGTAGAGGTCCTCAACTTTCATTCCTACCTGGGGAAATAAACAACTCGGTTAGACGATAAATACTATTTAGAGTTGGGTAGTTATATATGTATTTGGTTAGTCATGATCTTTAAAAATATTTTTTTTAAATCCTTTAACCCTCTTCGGTTGACACGCATACAAAATGTTAGGCTCATCTAGTATTGTTTTATACATGACCTGAAGGTCATGATTTGAGACCTGGCTTATGCTGAAATTAGATTCTCTAAATGAGAATATCGATCTTATTCCACGCAAATTTTAGTACATTTCCTCCAAATTATATCCTTCTCTTTCCTATACAATTTAGATATTGTAATTAAGTTTGGATAGCCCAAAAGTAAAATAAGATGCAGAGTGTAATAAGATAAAATTAAAAGTTAATAGTTTTATGTTAACAGTGTTAAAGATGATAAACACTTAAAATAAATCTTACAATTAGACCAACGTCTGTGGCCAGGCGAGTTAACATAGGCCTATTGTTTGGCTTAGAGGTAACAACAAGGCGACCTAGTGTACTGTAGGACTGTGGAAAAAAATTTTTTCCTTAATTATTCACTCAATAGCGAATTAATTTCCACTAAAATTACACTTACCAACCGTATCACACCATTATGATTCTTGATATAAATAAAGGATTATATAGGCATGAATGTATGATTTTAGAGAAAGTCTTTATTATATATTATATATATGAATGGCGTATATGCAAATGTATATGCAAATGTATATACACATGTGTAAATATATCTATATGTGAATGTATATATGCTTATATACATATATATGTATGTATGTATGCATGCGCGAAACTTAGATGTGTAGAGAGTTGTGATGAAATTATTATTGCAACAAATTATGAATAACTCTACTGTTAAAAGGCTTTATTGAAAAATTTAAAGCTTTGAAAGCATGATTAGCTTATATAATGATTTCTAAATGAATACATTAACAAGTTAAATTTATATATATTTATTTATAATATAACAAATGCTTGTACATTGTTACATTGAGACAATCAATTTTAGTGGCGGTTAAAATCACTGCTAGTAATAGTTGATCCGTTTAAATTATCGCCAATAGAGCTCGTTGAACCCAATAGTTTTAGTTCTAATATTTACTGCCAGGCTGCGCTATAAATAAACGATACAGCACAATAGAAGAATTATTATTATTATTATTAGCACCAGGTCTTACTACCCGTTCGGTTTATACGCACTTACACTAATATGTAATAGTAGGGTGATTGTGAGATGAAATGGAGGACCTACAGTTTAACGTGGAATCCGAACCACAAAATTGCTCAAATATTTTTAACAAACTACCATTAACTTATCTCCAATTTAAAAAAATGAAAACAATCAATTATAATGTCCAGGTGTCATTTTTCAATTTTCAGAATATGATATCTATATGGTGAATTACTCTCTAAAATTAATAACATCTTTGGCTATTTGATTCTTAATTATAATGAAAGCTATTTTAAATATAATCGGTAAAAGCATTGTTATTTATTTCGAATTTGCATTAATTACTCATGAGTTGACTACCCTTTAACGAATATTTACCCAAAATCAACTACACAGTGTTATTTGGAAGGTCAAACACTCCCCAGATATTCTTTTAAGCAAAATTGTAAGGTCCATATTCTAGAAAATAGGAATAAAGATAGTCGGTCATTATTAAACTACCCTTAATTCGAAGGCTGGCTTCAATATAAAAACGAATATTCAAATCTATTGCACCAAATCTTTTGGATATTAAGTTTGAACTAAATCCATAACACCGTTTCAGATCTGTGGCCAGGGATAAACCGATTTACATAAATGCAGACTGGGAACAGATAGAATTGTAAAATCTATTTTATTTTTTGGACACACTCATATTTCATGAGGAGGGAAACTTGTTTCTTTATTCTAATATGTAAAGTGCCTGACTTTGTATGCGTATACTAGAGCAAAGAACCACAAAATTGCTCAAATATTTTTAACAAACTACCATTAACTTATCTCCAATTTAAAAAAATGAAAACAATCAATTATAATGTCCAGGTGTCATTTTTCAATTTTCAGAATATGATATCTATATGGTGAATTACTCTCTAAAATTAATAACATCTTTGGCTATTTGATTCTTAATTATAATGAAAGCTATTTTAAATATAATCGGTAAAAGCATTGTTATTTATTTCGAATTTGCATTAATTACTCATGAGTTGACTACCCTTTAACGAATATTTACCCAAAATCAACTACACAGTGTTATTTGGAAGGTCAAACACTCCCCAGATATTCTTTTAAGCAAAATTGTAAGGTCCATATTCTAGAAAATAGGAATAAAGATAGTCGGTCATTATTAAACTACCCTTAATTCGAAGGCTGGCTTCAATATAAAAACGAATATTCAAATCTATTGCACCAAATCTTTTGGATATTAAGTTTGAACTAAATCCATAACACCGTTTCAGATCTGTGGCCAGGGATAAACCGATTTACATAAATGCAGACTGGGAACAGATAGAATTGTAAAATCTATTTTATTTTTTGGACACACTCATATTTCATGAGGAGGGAAACTTGTTTCTTTATTCTAATATGTAAAGTGCCTGACTTTGTATGCGTATACTAGAGCAAAATACTTACAAATATGGGCACCATACATAATATATAAAATACATCTGTTGGGATTTGAGCAGACACACATGAATATTTGTATACAATACACACAAACAGCATATAGTGTTTCCTTGTTGACCAGACTTTTACCTACAACGACCTTCACACTGTATAAGGCGTCAGACTCGTGATATACTGGATTGCCGGTGATGGGGAATTTTGAGATTGTGTAGTACATAAAATGTCAAGTTCTACCACAATCTTGTAATCACGGTCACAATGCTTTCTTTATATGAGGAAGAACAAAATATTTATAAGGCACCTTAATACTCGTCTGGGCTATACATATTATAACTAGGCTATTTGCCTAGGAATGATAGGAAAAAGATTTATATTAAATGGGCCAGAATTTACGATGAAAGAATAGCCTCAATACACCCCGTTGTGAATCGATCTCCAACCTCATTACCACCAAACCACTATAGATTAGACTGACGATTTAGTTCATGCGCCCACTTATGTGGCTCACCATTAACCACTTACCCTCTCTAAAAAAGAGTTGATCCACTTTGTAAAAACTTTCTTCTGCAGAAACATGCGTTCCTCTTGCATGAGCTTTATGCGACCTTGCTCGAACTTGAGGACGTCTCGTAGCAAAATGTCATGTTTCGTGATTTGCATCACCTCATTCATCATTCTCGAAGTAAAATAAATCTTCGTGTTCATGTAACCAATCAAAATATTCCGAATCACATTAATGAATGTGAACAACATAATGTTTTTAAACTTAGAATTCGTTACATTGTCACTTAAATGACGTAATAATAGATCATAATGTTTGATAGTTTGTCCTCTTATTTTCCAAATAATTATATCTAAGTTGAAATTGATTTTTAACGGTTAAAACTTTGTAGTTCATAATAGTGTACCTAATTTATGCCATATCATCTAGTTTAGTAATATAAGACGGGAAGTGCAGCAAGATATTGAACCATACTGCAACCAAGCATGAGTGGTTCAGGTGATTGAGAGAATCACGTGAGGGCACGTGAGGCCGAGATGGCTCGGGGAAGAAGATGGGAGTCCTCTGGCAGCTTACGAGGGAGCTAGGTGTTCTAGTGTTCTAGGTGCCACGCGGGAGCCCGTGGTTCGAGAATGGTTGTTCCCGCCTCAGCTACTGCTCAACGGATATCTGTACAACCACCACCCTTTGTAAAATCGCTTAGCGGACAGCCGTACTATCAGCTAAGGCCAACACGAGTCGGTGAAGTTGAATGACCGTGTTGGCCTACTCGTGACCAGCAGACCTGTAGGACTATAGTAGGAACCCTCGTAGCTCGCTACACCTCCCTGTCTCGTCCTATCTGAAGCACACCTGTCCTATCAAGAAGTGTAAATTCCACCATACTCTAAACAAAACGCTCTGTTAAAACCACAAAGTACGTGTCCTATCGTGACTGATTCACCCCAATCTGAACCACTCGGGTGACAAAAGAGGGTGGTGGTTAGATATTATTATTATTTACTTTTAAAAAACAAATATTTAGTGACATTATAATTCAGTTCATATTTAATCACAGCTTATTTTAAATTTCAACAAGATCAACAGAGTAAACCATGCAAATAATTTTGTATAATGTTATTAAAATTTTAACAGAGGCGGTACGAAAGCAATGTCTCCATTTAGAAAAAGACAAACTAGAACTATTAACATTATGTAATAGAGTTTACTGCTTACCTTCACAATATTTTTTTTTCACGGCCTTTAAGTAACAATTAAATGAATGGGATAGTGATTAGTAAGGTAGACTATTATAATAAATGTACCCCCATTTTCGTGGCGGAAATGGTAAGAACCCATTTAGGAAAATTGTCTGAACTAACATGAGAATGACGCCTTATACCTTCCTACCACAGATGTGGTTCTTTCTTTTTTAATGTCTCTCTGATCAGAAAGAGTACAAATATTTGATGAGTACCACTCAGGTTTCTAGTCACTGTAATCTGGTACAGCTCTTGTGATCTCTACTTCGACGAAAGAGAAAAGAAGAAGCAAGTCGACAAACAGGAAGATGTCATCCTAATGTAATTTATCCAAGAAGTTCTTTCTTATAACTTAAACACTTAGAGGAAACACAGTCGGTTTTCCCATTGGTTCACAGACACAGTATTTAAAACGTAGCCATGGTGGCTCTAAAAAGGAATAAACAAACCAATAAATGCAGTGACCACGGGACCATCAGCCTCATCTCTCATGTAGACAAGATCATGGGAAGAATACTCAGTAGGCGACTGCTACAAAAAATAGAAGGTGTGATGGAAGAAAATCAATTATTTGGATTCAGAAAAGTTCGACTTTCAGGATAGTGGCTCATCATAGAGGTCAATTTCCAAGTGGAAATTTCAGGTTAGGATAACTTGATACCAACACAATGAAATACCTAAACGATCTAGCATTGCTGTCCAAGGCTAAAGAAGAGTTGAAAGAAATTATGTACCGGCTGGTGGAGATTGGGAGAAGATGTGGCATGGAGAGCAATATTGAGAAGTCAAAAGTTATAGGGATTTCAAAAAATGAGAATCCGCTTAAAATCATAACTATAAACCATGAATTGGAAAACATAGAACAGTTCAATTACCCGTGTGATCTGTTGACAAAGAATGATTAATAAACCAAGGAAACTAGGTTGAGGATCGTACTAGCCAAGAAAGCATTCGACAGGAAGTGTTTACTGATGACCAGCAAGTTGAGTTGGGAATTGAGGAATAAATTGATGAAATATTACAGTTGGAGCATCGCGGTGTGTGGAGCATAAACATGGACTCTTAAGAAGATAAAAAAGAAATTCTTGGAGAGCTTTGAAATGTGGTGCTGTAGAAGTCTTAGAAAGAACAGGTGGACAGACAGGGTGACAAATAAAGAGGTCCTAATAAAAGTGAGGAAGAAAAAAAAAAGTTTTGGATGTGATTCTTTGGTGCAAAGCAAACTGGGTCGGACACATCCCTAGAAGGAATTTCCTTCTACATGACGCCATATACAGGTAGGTTGAGGGAAAGACGATCTTAGCAAGGAGACGGATTCAATTATTGGATGACTTGAAGGAAATAAGAAAATTCTGGGAGCTGAAGAAGGCGGCTGAGGACAGGGTGCGTTGATATTATAAGTTCACTGTCAAATGGAATTGACTTGTCGTAAGACAGAACATCAAATAATAATAATAATAATAATAATAATAATAATAATAACAATATTTGACTAGCATAAGTAGCAAGCGTTACCCCTGGCCACGCTTTTCTGTGCTAAAATCAAATATAGAATAAATCTCTTAATTGTATTTCTTCCGACACAGTTTTTAATAGATTTTCGAAATTCTAAAAAAATTAAAACTCTAGCCAGAGGTACATATGTTTATGGTACAAATGTATTTTAAAAGTATTTTATATTAAATTTTACATCTACAACCAAACCATGGATAAATAAAACTCAATACACTTATATAATCTTTTTAATTAAATACTAACCAAGAATAATTTTATGTTTTATAAACGTGTCTCTATTAATAGTTTTTACAAATAATTTATAATATAATATTCCTATCAAAAGCTAAAATGTTGCTTTTAATGTTTATCATTATAATAATTTAGAAATTGCTTTCAAACTCATTTCCATTAAATAGGTAAAAAATATTATACACTTAGTTTCGAAAAATCAAATTTAAATAACATACCTTTCAGCAACGCCAGTAAATAATCATAAACATTGGGTACAATATTATATATTTAATATATAACAGACCTTCACAACATAATCATGATCGCTTTCACTTAATAACACTAAGAAATATAACTAGTGTTCTGTTAGTTTACAATCCCAATGTTTATCTTTTGTCTTACCCAACTGATATCAAGCTTTATTTTTTGATAGCGATAAATATGTTCTTGTGTAAGATTATTTGTTCATTACTACATGGAGATAAAATATAAATGAAGCACATTATTCTACCAGTGTTTACACTTCATGTTATTATTTAAAATATTTCTTAAAAAAAATCTTTTATCATGATTTTCAAATAATCTCTACAATTTTGTTGGATGATAGTTAATTTAAACAGAAATCCCACAGCCAATATTTAATAATACTTTGTACACTTTACAAAACATATTTTTTATATAAATCTTGGTTTATATTTGTAGCTGTTATCATATATTTGTATCTAACATATTTTTATTACAGTTAAATTAAATTTAGAATATACTTTTATTAAAAGTATAATGTTTTATGTTAAAATATGCTATGTGTTAACATTTTGGGATTAATCCAGACTCTCAGTATTTTGAAATTTTAACATTTATTGCTGTAACAATTAGACCCTCATTTAGGTAAGCAGGCTGTCTAATAATGTACGTTTTCCAAGCTGCATCTTTATCCTTGCACCTCCGATAATTTTAATCATAAAGGCATGGATGTTGGGATAATAGCTCAAACAGAACCACATCCTATGAGTAGAGTATTAGCACCTTTAGTTTTCGTTGCTTAAAATTTTTAAAATATATTAACACACACAATTTCATAACCAATAAGCAGTGTAACTACAGCTCTTGCACTGTCGCTGTGGCTATAACTAGGCATGGGAAAAAATTATTGATACTATACTAATATCGATATTTTCCTTTCGATACTAGTATTATTTTACTCGATACATTTTTCCCGATACCTTTTTACTGATATTAGTACTCAGCACTCCTGTATCGGATCGGTATTAAAAGAAATAACTTTTTGGTTATCTTAACTCATGCTGGAAATAAAATAGTGTTTACTAGTGTGGACTCTGGGGAAGAATAAATAGAACTAGTTCTCAATTCTCACTCATTTTTTTCATAACAAGCAAGAAGAAACTATAGCATTCAATCTATTTTAGTTTATCTTAATTTATAGCTGTTCTTTCATATATGTTGATCAATACAGCCGCCTGAAGGGGCAAGTGGCGACCCCTTTCTTTATCAATGAGCACGGCCATTACAAACTAAATACAATAAGTTCAAACGAAGCAGAAAAGTTTATGTGCACTGTTTAGGTAGATGAAGCAGTGCTGGGCGTCCATTCTTCTATTTTTTGTCAATAGTTAATAATCTCTCTTGATAGAGTATATTATAAACGACGAATGTAGTTGAAAAATGGAACCTCCCAGAAGTTAATAATTTATGGAAGTTTTTAAAGAAGTTGGATAGTGAGAAAGCATCTTGTGAAAAAATAATAATTTCTATACCGATACTTACTGGTATCGATACTTTTATTTCTATACTAGTATGTTATCGATATTTTTCTTCCGATACTTTTAATGAGTACAGTACCGATACTCTCCTTTCAATGGCACTCCACCAGTGCTGCGACAAGTCTCGCCATCGCCTCGTGTCGTAGACCAAGCTCAAACTACGCAATCTTAAACTTAACATTCGTGAATTATTTGACTCCAGTCACAATCACAGGTAACTGCCGTAACTTGGACAACGCAATTTAAGTCTTTTCTGATTTGCCTGCTTTTCCCATTTGTGTAAATTTGCGAACAGTCTTAATAATTAAGACGATTATTGGAAGTGAAACACGATTTACAAAAACTTTATAAGGTGTACCAAAACTATAGAGTGGATTTAAAGGTTGTTAGGTAATTTGTATTTGTCAGTGCTTATTAGTGCCCATCTGAGATATAGCTCTACACATAAGTAAAAATTACGATAGTGTTTTAGAAATGAAGACGGTTTAATTAATTTAGATTATGTGTATCCACATTTTCGTGGAGTCAGGGTGTAAAGTAATTTATAAAATGTCCCTCTCAGGACACCTGACATGAATTCTAACCCCGTTACAAACTTTATGTCCCCATAATCACCAAATAATTATATTGCTAGAGTAACGCCTTAGAGCATTCATTCACCAATAGGCGTTTATATAATATTTAAGTTTTTATAAAAAAAAATCATTCGCCTAAATAAATACTTCACAAAAAAAAGTCCCAAAAACATTAATTTTATAACGTAATAATTGTTGCGGATTTTTATAGATTTGTTTATTTTCTAATAATATCCATAATATACCTGTATAAACGAGCAAAAAGCTTAAATGACAAAATCGTTTACTTTTGTTTGCTAGTGGTGGGAAGGTCTTGATTCAAATGTTTGGCCATATGTACGTACAAGGGTGTTTTTCCTAAACGATTTCTTACTAGCAGGAAAGTGGGGGTCAGCTTCCTTTAAATCTTACCATTCTCAAAATAGCTAAAAATTTGTAAAGCCAAGAGCGATTGATTTACATCTTGATTAAATCAGAAACTGACTATTTTTTAAATGGCATCAAGATCAATATGAATCATAATCAATCACAAACCAACCGTTCAAAATATATATTTTTTTAATAAACATATTTAACATTCGAGTTTGAATATTTCACATGGATTATCAGACGTCTTTGTTTTGTTTTTGGCAAAAAAAAATTACCCCCTTAGATTAGTTTTGAATACTTGACTACTACTTTTAATCTCTTTTTAATATAGAGTCAACAGAAGTTTATGGTGCACTTACCATTCAAGCTCTCCATATTTACGCTAGTGAATAAATAAAGATGAAACATTCTACAAGATATTTACCCACATGTGTGTGGAGAATGAGTGGGGAACTATTTAAAAAAAATCATTTAAGAATAAGTTTCTGTAATCGAGTTCAGACCTTTCCATTACCAGCGAACCAACAAAAAGATATATATGACTAAGTTCGGGTGTGTGAGTATAATAACGCTATTCTACATACGAAGGTTGGCCAAAATGCTCAAGTATAATTAGAGGGATCAGCACACGTACACTTACGCACATACACATACACAATCTACGTGTCACTGTAGAGTAAATAAATCCTCCCATAATCCCTTGTGTTGTCATATTATTCTATTTCATCACAACTCTGCCCAAGTTACAAAGTGAGCTCCAACTGGATTTTATGACATTCATATTTTGACTATATTATTGACTTTATTATTTATTTAAGGTACTTCGCATCATTATCTGGGTTAGAGTTTAGAAGCTTAATCATATCTAAGTTATTCTTTGGTGTCCATCAACTTACAACTGCCACATGCGAAAAGCAGACATATAAGAGTCTGACCAAATATTCTATTTTTCTCGTTTCCTTCAAATTCTCGGTCAACATATCCAGGTTGTTTATTGAATAGGACCATCTTAAGTGCCTATATGTTGTTTGACATCCACCTTGCTTGGTGAAGGGCTACTGGAATCTTGAATTTGAAATCATTTAAAGACCAACCTCCAAGAAAGAATAAATATAGACTTAACTCTTCATAATCTTCTCTTGGATGACATGTTTTTTCCAGGAATTTTTGGATATAGTAAACCATTTTCACACCTTGTTCTTCTAGAAAACCTTGGACTGTTCTTCTTCATCCAGGATAATCGTAAATAACTTCTTATCAGCTAAATTCTAATAGTTTTATAACTTTCTAAATAACTAAATATCAAGACCACTTGATGGTACGTTGTGACACTCTTCAAAGACAACTTTCAATATCAATTCATGGGTGTGATAGCGGCAAGCGAGCCACAAAAAAGTCCACCAAAATTCCTTCTCAATAATTAAACATGCTCCTTGAAACAATCCTGTATTTGACGCGGTAGTATCCAACTACAGACCAATAATATGATCACATATACCGAGGAATTGGTTCAACTCCTGTATGAGGACTCGAACCAAATCCTCTCCAGTACATTTCTGAGAAACAGGCAATCCAAGTAGATGTAGTATAAGTAGTTATAAATGTGTGGAACCCCTAGATATTATTCAATTTGTCTAAAACTTTTGCATACAGACCACTTAGAGTTGGTAAGCAAAGTGACATGAAAGTAGCACCTTTAGAAGGTTGGAACACCCTAACAGACATATTGATCAATCATCATAGAGTGCGAGTTCAGAATAATTTTAGAGCTTGTATACTAACAGTGGCTAGGAGAAACGCTTTGTTATTCGACCAAGAAGTGAATTATGAATGAGAATAGAGAATTAACGATGTGTTCGATTTGGATTGAAAAACTAAACTAACACTCAAATATCAATACAATTAATTCTCGAATGATATGTTAGTTCTAGTGATAAAATTTGTTTTCCTAGTACAATTACACGGTCATTTGACATATCAAGAGTGAAGCTTTAGTTATAGATAGACAATAAAACTACTTTAACATTAAATATGCATTTAAGTATAGTTTATATTTGGTTCTTGCTTATCACCTCTAACGATTTAATTAATTGTTAAGTATTGTATTTATGTATATAGATGTTTCCTGTCGAAGACTGGATGGACTTTACCAGAGATCGGAAGATGGACGTTTGGAGAAAGATCTGTATTCCTCCTTCACGATCACCGGTTGCCACTGCCATCAATCACTCGGCCGACATCAGTCCATCCACGACCATAGCTGCCTACATCAGAGTCCATCCAGCTCTGAGTCTTTCAGGAGCCATCGCGTCACCTTCAGTCACGGTCCTCCTCATACGTCAGGTCTACGGAGGTCAAACACGGAGAAGGCTCTGACGAAAAAGAAGAGAGTCTTGAAGATGCTGTTCGCCGTCGTACTGGAATTCTTCATCTGCTGGACCCCTCTGTACGTTATCAACACGATCGCTTTGTTCGACCCTAATATTGTCTACTACGGCCTGGGATATACCGCTATAACGTTCTTCCAACTTTTGGCTTACAGCTCGAGCTGTTGTAATCCTATCACTTATTGTTTCATGAATTCAAGTTTCAGGAAATCCTTTGTGAATTTGTTCGGGTGTAATAAAGTTGTCTCTAAACATAAAAATGACCTAGGCCCTTCAGTCAGTGATGTATCATTAAACATGATAGAAACAAAATGGAGTGTCAAGAAACATTATTGTGTAAATAGATATTTATAGAATATGTTTTCATAATATAAAGTTAAAGAGTTTTTCTTTCCCAAGAAGTAAATTATATGATCAGACTGTCAGTGCGTTAAACCAGAATATAAGTTGATTGTAGCATTTAAATAAACTGCTTTTTTGTTATTATTTACAGATTTAACTAATACTATTAATTAGATTGATGAAATTCTTTAAAAAAAACTCTCAGTTTGGTGTTTTTTATTCAATAGAAATCTTTCAATTTTTCTAACTGTAAATATAAAATATGAGAGATTAGTAGTAGTAATATTATTGTTTTAAATAATAGCAACGTATATACTCAGCAAGTATCAAGGATCACCAATAGGTAACCTAAATATGAAGAGCCATAATTTATATATTCTATGCTGTAATGAAGTTTTTTTCCTCGTTATTTAATTTAGGTTTATATAATACTTTAAAAAACATTGAGGTCAGGTTGATACCTTGTACATGTTTTAACTGCAATTATGTTTAGCTCTCTATTTTGCTCTTTTATACTGTGATTAATTTAATATTCAGCTTAAAAATCCTTTCTGAATACGTAGTCCTAAACATCAATAGGTTCATTCATGTGGATTTAAACGCCATTAGATGTGATATGCTAATCTCACGTTGACATATTGTTCAAAGGTTGACCAATGTACTCTTAAATATTACAACCAGCTGTTAATGTATGCTACCCTAACAAATGTTATATTTCTTCTAAAAACTTATCAGAGGCCTAGATAAGACTAAAGTGAAGTAATTAAAATGCATAGTAGATATTGAATATCCACAGGAACTTTTAATAAGTGTTGCCCGAAAATTAAATTTCAAGGACACCGTTCAAGTGTTTAACATAAAAGACCTAAATATTTTCACTCACACAACAAACTTTTTTATTTTAAAATGTAAAAATAAACGATGGTTTCTACAAACCAAAACATAATAAGGAGTTATAATTGTTTAAATTTTATGAGTGAGATAAAAATTTAACAGAGAAATTAAATAATATAGAAATTAATAGATAGTCAGAAAAATAGACGTACAACGGACCCACACTTGCCACTTCCTTTTTAATCGCAATCCTAATAGGCTCTATGAAATGTCATTCATGCACAAAGAAGATTTCTTTACAGTTATTTTATCCAGTCACGCTAAGAGAAACGATTATCTTGTTTTACATTTAAGATTGAGTTCATTTTAATTTTATTTATTGACTACTAGTTGGTGTACGCAATTTTTGCCTGAGGAACCCATACATTATCTATGTTATATTAGTTATGTAAAATTAACCGCAGGACATACTAACTAAATTCTAAGATAGCTTTAAATATTCATTATATATTGATTTAAATTGTGTTAGAAAAGGCGAAAGTAGTCGAAAAATAGCTATCTATAATCTGAAAGTGTTTTAAAAGCTGACGTTTATTTTTAACATTAA